>JAODKE010000007.1:7778905-7818433 GCA_026779605.1 Mormyrus hasselquistii | reverse complement strand
GCGCCACTCTGGCCACGACGCTGGCCGCCCCGGCGTCCCGGCGGCGCCCGGCGGGGGGGGGGGGGGGGGGGGGGGGGGGTTTAGCGCCTTTCCGTGTGACCCCTGAGCATCTTTGCCACCCGTGGCCTTGCTCCCTGCCGACCCGCCCTCTCTGGGGACAGAAGGGACAGTCGGCTATGTGACAAGGGCACAGACAGCGTTCGGAGCAGACATCCCTGTAATTTTACCGTGCCATGCTCTGCTCTGCCCCAGACCTCTGCTTTGTTGATTAATTAGGACAGCAGTGACTCCCCACCATTGATTAATATTCACGTTAGTAAATGGCTTGTGACATATTTATAACTGCATAAATAAATACGATTCCAAAAAAACCCAGGCTGCAGAAATGTAATATTCATATTTCATATTCATATTCTAAATTGAAGCCATCTCAAAGTTCTTGCAGGCCAGCGTTCAGTGCAGGCCGCCTAGGACGTGGCTCCGCCCTCATGTCAGCTGGTTAAACAGTTTGAGTGGATGGGGGGCGTCTGGGCATGGGCGTGGGGCCTTGGCACTGCCCGCGCTCCTCCCGCGAGGACCGTGCCAGCGAGAGTCTCTGCGCAATGGAAAAAAAAGCCAGCATAGCTGTTCCAGATCTGAGCCCCGGGATGGAAAACGGCCGCGCGAGTGACGTCTATGGCGTGCTCCCCGTGTCCCTCCGAGTCGACCCACAGAGCGGTGAGCGACGGCGGACGAGACACTTTTCAAATGCTTGGCACTGGTGACAAGATGGGGAGAGGAGCTCGTTTGCGCTTCCAGCAGCGCCGGGCCAGGTGAGGCCTGGCTTAGGTAAATCATTAATTTCCTGTTCTCAGGGCAAGTGGGCTGTGATCACGCAGGGAGACATCCTCTCGCACAGCTGCTCACGGGAACCACGTCTCGTCCCACTTTCCCGCATCCCATACAGACACATGCCACTGAAAAACCGCGCACAAGAAAGATACATTGTAAAAATATTTTAATCATAAAAATATAAGATGAGATAAGATTAAATGTATTAATCACATGAATAATCACTATGGGAGCAGTTCTAGACAGAATCAGACGACACCAGAGCACATAAAAGCCTCCATTTATACACCGGGAGACAGTTAGACCTGTTTTCCTGCTAATATTTTTATCTACCTTGTTTTTTTTATCTTTTGTAAAATTCTGTTCTGCTGAGCATTTTTTTAAAAAGAAGCCCCACCTGTGAGTGGCCATTATATCTGGCAAAACTGACCTTTCAAAGCACTTTCACGGCTCCCAGGGACCTGACTAAATGTAGCTGTTTACTGCGCAGGCAGACAATGGACGCCGGGCGCACTGTCCCCAGAAAGAAAGACGGCTGGAGACATAGGTACTGCTCCTAAATAATTCAGATCATCGAGCTGGACTTGGTGACTCTACCCTGAAACCGAGGACGGCCGCGGCCTTGCTTCCTGGAGGAGGTGCGCCTGGCCACCCGCCCCACCCCCCCGGCGCGTCACGGGGATCGGAGCTGGGAAAACTGATTCCTCCGTATCCTGTTGCCTCGCTCAACGGTCACGGCACACAAAGGCTGGGAATGAAAAGGGAAAAGAATAAGGAAGTAACGCAGTGATGTGCCCTGAATGTAATTTTTTTGATACACCCATCACGTTCCAGAGGCAGACTTAAAAGCCAGCAATGCACCTTGCTGACTCACAACTGATTTTATACATTTAGGCTTTATGGACACTTATTAAATGCCAAAAAGTGCCATCTCATTGTAGGCTTCATAATAAAATAAAGTCTTTGTCTATGTAGTACTATCTGTTTAAGGGCATGGGAAAGTCAGCATTTGGCTGGGAAAACAGGAACACAGTCTTTTTAAACCAACTGTTTACAAGTTTATCTTTCAAATATCAGATCTGAGCTGGAAGAGAATAAACAAATTTGTACTGATGAATGCTGAAACGCTTCTACAAAATCCCATTAAAATATACTGAGAATGAGAAGGACTGGGAATTAGCGAGGATTGCCGAAATGCATTCGAGATTTTAAGAGTCTCAATTACTATTGCATATGCAAATGAACATATGTTTTGCCTGCAGCTCTAACATTGAATTTGGTGTAATACCAGGCTGTGGATGTTTTAGTTTCATAAAATAATTATTACATTTTAAGCCTGTAAAGTGTGAGCAAAGTTTGCATCAGGAAGAGTCCACTTCTTTTACAAGGATATCCTAGTGTCCTGAATATAAGCTGACTCACATTGAAGATGAAAATAAAACATGCAATGCATTATACCTAGTTAAGCTGAGCATGGTTAAGGTGTATCAGTAATAAGGTTAATTTATTAAAGAAGACAACATGCCTCAGCATAACGTATAAGCGTATAACTTCGAATAAACCAAAAGGTTCATGGCTTCTATTTAAAAGATGCTGAAATTTAACTGTTGAATTATTTACTAGAGTAAAACCCATTTTTAACACAAGATGCTTCTTTATCCCTTTTAGACCTCCCACGGGTTTGTCAGAGGATTTTGAGTGAGTCACAAGAAGGCGAGGCAAAGCTCTGAAGTACAGCGTGACTCAAAAAAGCTTCCGCTCAGGAAGACGAGACTCCGCGCTCGGAATAAAACGCGAAGTGGGTGCATGTCGACAGGAGTCCATGCTTGGAATAACGGGGAACGCCAACACTCATAACCACCGGCATGTTTAAATCCTCCAAACCCAAGGATTTAATGTTCTGCAAAACTTCTTGCCTCAGCTTCTTAACTTCAGCTAGAAATGTAGAAAAATTTGATATAATAATCTTAGTAATGTTGTAAATGCATAAATATTTGTGACAGTACAAGACTCACATTGTTTCATTTCAACAGCCTCTGTTTTCACTTCTTTTCCACAAATGAGGCCTTACCTGGATCTGGGGACCTGCCTGCCTTTCAAAGTACACATCTTTATTGGGATCCTCAGTCTTTTCATATCTTTTGTACAGTATTCAATGTATTCGCCAACTGTATATCACAGACATGCAGTTTAAGACCACAGCCCTTTTAGGGAAAATGTTTACCAAGTGAGCGTTCATGAATGGATGATATTTACTTTCTGCATCAAATTTAAAATGTTTTTCTCAACAGACGTATCATACCTTTAACATTTTGTGCGCTTTGATTTTCTATATGACTTGTTTTATCACTATGAGCCAAGCCCTTCAGTATAAACTCCCTTCCAGCATTTAATCCAAACTGCCTCCTTAAGCATTAATCTGCTCTTGAGGGCAACACATCAGTGTAAATGGAAAATCCTACTGGCTGAAGGATCTCTAGAATGAGACAGGATCCTGTCTGAATAACTCTTTTGCCCACCAGAGTGACTGGCAGAAGTAGATCTCATTAATTTAATAGCTACCAGTTAATGAGGTTCTGTCTTTCCAGGCCCAGTCTAATGGATAGCGCACTTTCCATCAGAAGTTAATTGCTTTATAAAATGACTGCGTTCATTTGCTGCAGAAATCTCTTCATCTCACTTCAACAGCACAAGTACTTCATAAGAATCTCTGAAGTAACAAGAGCCGAAATCAAACCTTTGGTCTTTCCAAAATGAGGTGGTTGTGATTGTTGATGTACAAGTGGTTTTCTGCCATTGGTGTGGTTATGTAGACCGATTAAAAAAAAAAGGCTTGTAGGCATGGTTCCAACTATTCATGTAAATTTTTATCTCAAAAGGAAAGAGGAGGATACAATTAGTATTGCACAAATTGAGGATGGGGTACAGGGGCAGCTGGCTGCAAGGTATGCAAGTGAAAAATTGAAATGCAGAAAGACGAGGGCAATTAACTAAACATGACCAGGCCATTGGCAAGCAAGACCCAAGGCTGTAAGCAAAACCAGATATCTGACAATGAACTGATAGTCAGACTCAGAGCTAATGAAACACATAAACATGGCAGAACCAAATAGAGCCAGAAAACTAAGAGATAAGAAACAGATTCAAAACCAGGAAGCTGGAGCATGTAAAATATCAAACCAGACCGAGTCTCAGGCGAGGGTTGATCCTCTCATGATGTAGCCCCTGGGTTTGGGCTAAAGTCACCTCCAGAGATGGCAAGGCACGGGCATCAGTGGGAATGTAGTGACTGACAAAACACCAATAACGGATGTATTAAATTAAGAAGGAAACATCATTATCAAGATCCTATACTGAGATGTACAATCTGAGATGTAATCTGATATTTGCAACATATCGTTAGAAATCAGATGTCATTGGATCCTATTTACAAAATAGTAATAACATTCATTGTGCATAAAAAAACTCGTCATGTAGCATCCAAACCCCATTTTTACTGTATTTGTCCACAGCATTTAATATTTATTATTAATAATATACATGTTATTACTTCCTTGCATTGTGCAGCATTGACACGTACTTGACTTCTACCACTTTATGCAAATAAGTTGATAAAAAGGATTGTTTAATTATGCTATTAAATGTAAAGGTCTTTCTGCTGTGTGGTTAAGCTGAATCAGTCTGTCGATTAGTCCCAAATGATTATGGCCATAAAACTGTATTATGAGCTAACACAATTACAGCAGTTGGGAGATACGCATCTGACCTCAACTTTCCACCGCTCTCCATCTGGAGAGAGGAAATGGGGTGGGTGAGGAGGGTGGCACCGTTACAGCTTAGGTGAGAATGAGATGTTACTGCAGAATTTCCCACCTGACTAGCCCTTGGACCTGGATTGAGGGGATGCAAGGGTGACTCATCTAGAGGCTGCTGGGGCAGGACCTATGAACTGGGCCCAGGGCTGAGAAAAGAGCACAGTGCCTCTGTGTTTGCTGTCCCAGAGCTGGTCATCGCTGCTGTGCCTACTGGTTCACTGCGAGACCAGCATAGCAAAAAGCCATCAGCCACCAGGACGGAATCCAGAAACAGCCATTCCAACTAGAACAGTTAGCTCTGCTAACTATTATGCTGAAATCGCTGTCCTATAGCCTCCACTTTTCTATGGTTTTGCACATTAATGATTCAGAAAAGATCAGCAAAGCTAGGAACAAAGTGATTTAGTATGCAAACAACACACATAATTCATATGGCAGGGCAGTTAACCAAACTCTAATGTACACAGCAAATTGTGATAAACAGATAATAGGATATACCAGACAATGAAAATAATTTGACAGCACCAACTAATACAGCTGATGAAGGATGTTTGTCCATAATGTCTTATCTTTAATATATATTATTACGCATGTTATTTTTTAATGTAATTATAGGATTTGTTATTAGTGAGCAATGGGGCACTCAATTTCCAATTAGTATTAAGGAAATTTTTGTTTAGTATCACACAGAGGACAGGATAGCACATGCTTTCTTATCAGGGAATGAGCTGTTCTCCAAGAATCTCACACATAACATCACCAGGAGATATTTTGTTCCGATTTCAATCTCTGTAGAGAATGAAATCAATGTTGAAAATCATCTGGATTTTTATAGAATTTATGGCAACACCTGCCAGGTATATGCCTGCCTTTTATCAGTATCTATCATTTTTTAAAAAAGTAACGTTCTTATCTAGTAACATTTCGATGACAATTTATGGTTTGTGTCTTTTCATTTTGGTTTACTGTCCTGTTTTTCATGTTCAATGAAATGTTATAAGGCAGTCTAGATAATGTCTGGATCCCCAGCCATGACTCAACTACCTAATGTCAGTACAATTGGCCATTAAATAATAACTTAACAGAGTATTTATATGATGCATCTGCAAAAATGTGCACATGTATGCATTTATATTTATATTTTAGAAATAAAATTTGTGGAAAAAAAGTTTTTAAAATTATCTGGATTTCTGCATGAATAAGTCCTAAAATGTGATCTGATCTACAGTATATATGAGTAATCATAATGAATAAAGACTGCATTATGTAGCAACTTATACACCTGGTATTATGGCGGAGCACGGCACGGGTGGAAAAAGAGTAATGATGCATGGAGCAGCTCACAGCAAACTAAAGACTTTATTAATGAAACAGAACATAAAAGGTGAACGAAAAAATAACACACTAGGAGACAGAGTAAAACTGGGAGCTAGACTGGGAGAGAACCGCAGCTGTCATGACCTGCATGTACTATCCTTCTGTGTGCCACGCCCGCTGATCAACCACATGTGCTCCCCCGATTGTGCCCAGCTATTTTCCATCAGTCTGATATGTTGTGTACTTAGTCCACGCATGAGACCATGTTCCCCAGATCCATCATTGATGTTTTGTTGCCGTCTGCCAAGTGTTTCCCCCACAATAAACCCAAGTATACAGTATTTGGATCTTCGTCTGCCTGCCTCGTCCTTACCCGCTTCCTGCCTGCTCACCGGACTGCGTGCATTACAGCATACTACTGACACAGGGTAACAATGACACACTCCAGAACACAGAACAATGCAAACTACAGGTTACATGTATGATGACTAACTAACGAACGGCATGTGGGGAGACACTTAAATCAACACAGACAACAAGGGTTAAGAAGGGGCAGATGTGGACCATAATAAAATTAACCAATCACACAGGCACGGAACAAGAAATAGATGGAATATATCACAATTAACCAACACAAAAACTAAGACCATTACCAACTACAGAGGCTAACAACACTTGGAAAAGACTAGACAGAAGTATAGACAGAATAAAATAAAACAAAGTACAAGCAAGGTATCCTAAACAGGGATAACAAAGATAAACCACAACCGACACTAAGGGAAAACCAATTATAATTATACAGCAGTTGAACTCATGACTGGAGGGGTACAGCCTCTGAGCCGCACGCTCAATCCACCGAGCTACATAGCAGCCCAGATGACAGGAGAACACACTGGAGGATGAAGGACCACAAGACAGAGAGGGGGAAGGAGGATGACCGGTGACGCCTGCTGGGCAAAAAAGGACAAAACACATAGGACCGGGTCAGACCTGCACTGACCCTGACAACAGGCTTCATGAATGAAAACTATCATTGTGCAACCAGCCAAGGTTAGACCATCAGTCATTTGGTTACATTTTAGCGGGTCCATACTACGCATATGAGAGATGTTTGGATCCATCATTTATTACTGTCACAGAATAAGTAAATATATAATTACTGCAACTAACTAAAAACCAGTGAGTGAAAAGTAAATAAATGAATACAAATTTATTTGCAAAACAAAAAACACTGTACAAAACATTATTAAAGACTGTACGAGATGTTTATGATTGCAATTGCCGGGTTTGAAAAGTTCAGGTTCAGAAAGGACAAATCAAGACCACGACTTTGTTTCAACCAACCAATTGAGTATAAAGAGTTGAGTATAAAGAGTTATAGAGTACTCAGCTGGTTGGTTGAAACAAAGTCTCAGTCTGGATTTGTCCTTTCTGAACCTGAACTTTCCACTTCTGGTGATCACTACAGAGACTGTACTGCGTGGCTGATAGCAGTGGAAAGTATCACACTGCATATTACTAGTCGTGGGGGGGAACAGATCGAAATTAAAAGTTCATTACTGTGAATCTGTACTTTTACTCGTAAGCCGAATGTGCTAAAAAGCTGAAAATGTCTTTTTATATCTAAAAGGCCATATTCTAAAACACGGAATACTGATATGAGGTGCACTGAAAAGTTCTCCCATCATACTCATCTCTATTTCACTGTAACCAAAGCAGTCCTTGAGGAATAGCAGGCAAAGCAGAGAAAACGGCGTTGTTAAGCTTTCCCGCTATAATTATGTGTACACAAACGAAGGCTTACGGTGAATTAATAGATAACAGCACAAGTACACCATGGGGACCGGTTCATTTGCCTCTCTCAGGTCTGTGCTTCAATCAATAATTCATTTCGGCTCCGGCACTCCATCTGAATCTGCAGGCTCCGGAAAACTGAGAAACCATATGAAGATGAGTGTTTTTTTGGGGGGCGGCGTGGTGCGCTTTGTAGCTCAGAGGTGCACTTTCATTTCAAACGGGAAGTTAGAATTAGCCCTCGTCAGGCGTCTGTGCACTGTCTCCGTCACAAACTTAATTACCGTCTTACGGGAGGAAATTATCTGTGTATCTCAGGGAAAAGAGTTTAAAAGCAGCTAGAGAGAAGAATATGGACTGAAATGCTGTCAGCTGCTCGGTCAACAGAGTTTTGCAATGAATTCCACTCCAATTTAAAAGAAAAAAATGTCACTCTTTTCTAAAGTGCAGGAAAAGATTGTGAAATAAAATTGTATTTATAAGAGGCTCTGGACCCAAAGCGACCCTGTATAGGACAAGTGCTTACAGGAAATGGATAGATGGATAGATGGATGAGACCTAAGTGGCTCGGTCATGAGACACAGCCGAAGATCAGGGTGCAAGGGTGATCAAAAGCTCTGGAGAGATGTACAGATTTATTTATGTGCAACTACAGAGATACGGTGTGACCTTTTTTTTTTCCACAGATTCACACAGAAGAGCCATGCAATGGCATATAGGTGATAGATACAGTCTGGACTGCCCTTCCATGTTCGTTGACCACTCTTCTCTGGCTTGACATTTGATAGGATTGGCACTGCAGCACTTCAATGCTTGTCTGTCCCGACCGAGGCTGGATGGAGGAGCCGCTAATGCGTGAATAATTTCATTCCTTTGTGCACAGCGGGACTAATTGGTTTACAGTAGAAAGGGATAGTCTGCCCCAGCTATACCTGCCTGACGGCCCCTCTGCATCCCAGCAGGTGCATCTGGGATTTGAATCGGGTTCACGGTGGCCACTGTGGTGAACATGCCACAACAACAACAAAAAAAAAAAGCAGAGACACGAACTGGGGAACCAGCAAGCTCATGATCCAGATCTCGGTGAGGGCAGGACGGATTGCGGGATTTTTCAGCAGAACGCTGGGGGCTAATTTGCTAGCATTTAGCCTCGCCGATGGAACAAGACGTGACAGGGAGCGGGGTGGGGAAAAAAATTCATCATTGTACCAAAGCTGAAGAAATGTGCTGAAGTACACTCCTAAATTCATCTAATTTGGTTTCTGTCAGCAGAAGGCCATAAAATATATATGCCATATAACTCGTGACAAAATTCGAACGGCCTTGAAGATTGATGGCGAGCCTCAGTCAGCCTCCCTCTCAGTTGTAGAATCATTAGAAGGCAAGGCTTGTAACCTTGACATATTGAGTTCAAAATTAACACCTCTGCTCTCGCCTCCGTTCTCTCCATGTCCCAGCCGGCTCTTACTTTCTCCGTTCAACGCCAGTTCAATGAAGAAAATGCCAGTGAAATACTCTCCTTGTGCTTTTATTTGATGTCCAGCCAGTCCTGTGACAGGTCCTTGAATAGAATGCGGTACGGGAACAAAAACGAGATTTCTAAGATTCTACACACTTAGTCTTAAGCGCAGATCTCTGAATTTCAGTGGACGGACTCCAAATGATGGAGAATTACCTATTTTATATTTGTTTAGTTATTTATATATATTTATCCAAAGCACAGCATCTTTGAATGCCGGTATCTTGCTGGCTGATGTGCTCCTCAGACATACCTGCCAGACCAAGCTGTACATTCACCACCTCTTAATTTGGAGAGGCTACAAAAGGTTAATTTAATTAAGAAGCAATTTGAGGGAATAAAGTTTCCACTGTACATCAACATACTGTTGCTTTACAAGCACAAAAGTGACACCATCACCTCAGTACTGATGTGTCAGCACTAAGGACATTTTGACAGGAATGCTACAGACCAATTAAGCCGTTACAGTATACCATCTTAATAAGAAGTTATAGGCTTTAACTCTGAATGAACGGTATTAAATCCAGTCATTATTTCACATCAAGGAGGAAAAAAGAGATAAATTCCAGAACCATACTGTTTACTATGGCTGTGGCTACGCTAATGAAAATTTATTGCTGTGACAGTAAAGGTGCAAACAGTTTAATGGTTCAGACCATTTGCATGCAGAGAGTTGTTCCTGAAATTTAAATTGGTATTCTGGCTAATGCTAATGATAAGAGATGTGTTCTTTTCTTACTGAGGTTAATGTTAAAATGCTCAGCCACAAACAGCACTACGTAAAACCAGTTAAGTTCCTGATTTCAGGACCTTGGTGCCACTTACTGCTCTGTACTGGATCAACAGGCTCCGCCTTCAGCCTGTGCCAAGGGCGTGGGGTGAGTCGAGGCCCAGAGAACCTAATGTGATAATGTCATATTCTCCTTTTGTTTAGCAGTTGCTGGGAGCATTGTTTCATCATCTCCTTGGCGCGGAGGGGGTGGGTAGAACAGAGATGGGCTTGCAGGCAGGGCTTCTGTGCCTGGAACATCTCAGGCAGAGCACACGTCTGCGACATGAGCTCCCGGCCGAGGCACCCAATTCCATCTTCCGTTTTTCGAGCACCGATTGCTGGGGCCTGCGCCATAACAACAATCACGAACGCGCTTCCCTCTCACACAAAAGTCAAACAGCGTCATTGGCACAAAGAAGCGGATTAACACTTAGCAAGTATGAAGAGAGGTCACCCAACATGCAAGCAGTTTTTGGTACAGGAGTGTCTTCCCTCCTCTCACCGCATTGGCTGTGACCACTACCCATCCAAACGGTGACACATATCCAAAACTTGCCATTTCAGAAAGCCTCTAGTGCAGCAGTATATCCAGGGACGAGCGGCTCCATCTGTTTGTCGTCTTGCGCTGTTTCAGCTGCATGAGGATGCCACACGGCCAGAGAGACAGACCCTTGGAGTCCAAACGATGAGAATTAATCACGGAACGCAGCCAGAGTCATCTGCTTCGGAGGAACCACTTTGAGTGACTGTGGCAGTTAACGTCACACTTCCTGTGACACAGTGCTGCCATGTCCCACAGGCAAAACATAGGACACAAGGACTAAATGGGCCTGGCGTGCACTGTAAGTCACTGTAAGTCACTGTGCAGTATAAGTCACTGTAAGTCAGGGCAAGCTGTGCCTCGCTTTTCTTAACTTGGTTATAAAACGAACAGACTTTGCTTTTACTAAAAAAAAGAAAAGAAAAAAAAAACATGCAATGCGCAGATATTTAAAGCCTAGCTCAGGACATTCAGTATTTATCTAAACAAAAATCACATTTTTTTCTTGTCATGGCCATTCAGTAAGTTGGGAATTTGCAGTATTGTAACCATAGCAATACCAGTGTTATGTATACATCTATTCTATATGCTATGAAGTGGAAAATTAGAACAAATGGATATGAAACATTAATAAATAAAACAATATCAAATCTGTAGGATTAAAGGGCAGGTAGAGTATAGAATAATTTCAGGAAATACAAAATAATACAGTTAAATCAAAAGTGATAAACAGAAAAAAAGCAAATGTATCTGAGCAAATGTAATAATGTCCCACAAGCAGTAATGAATATGCTATAATAAAAGAGCAGTTTCATAAGGAAAAATCATCAGTCTGACTGAGCTCAGAAGAGATCAAAGCAAAAAAGTCACAAACAAATAACAGGGGTTGCTGACTGAGGCCATTCCCACCATTCCCAGTCTGAGCATTTGGAGTCGTCACTGGCCAGGTGAGGAGAGAAACGGGCAGCGGTTTGCATGCGAGTGGCCAAGTGATGCTGGCCTCCATTCCAATGAGTTAAGCCAAAAAAACAAAATCGAAAGAGTAATAACCAGCTTTCCATGGTGACAGGCATTTACCAAACGCCTGTGAACAATCCGAGCCAAGGTCATGTCCACAGAATTTGGTGCCGATTAAAGTAGCACTGGAAAACCCTTTACCCACCAAAGGCTTGCATGATACTGCTTTTCGCTCTACTCGTGTTCCTAATTGCATTAGTCATGCCATTATTAGAATGGGATATAAGTTGACCTGGCACGACAGGTGGAGATCGGCTGCTAACAGACAGGTAACCCGAAGTCCGGCACTCGCTCGGCCCGAGAATAAATAGATGACTAAAAAAGGAAGAAAACGTTGATGCGGAACATTGCGTACATTCAGTATGCGGTTGTGATTAATTAATAACTGTCAGCCGGCCCCTAAGGTCGGCCGCTCTATGATTTCTAACTGCAAGAACGTCGCATGTGGGTTCCAGCTCCAGAGCAAGCTTGGAACACAGCAGATGTCGGTGGACATTATATATTTTTCACTTCTTGTATAATTCCACACTTAACTTCTTTGATTTATCGGAGAACATTAAGCAGAACCCCCCCCCACCACCCCGCAGATTTGCACCTCCGTCTGTTTTGAATTCCCAAACTGCAGATTTTCTTGTCGCTCTGTTGCGGTCTTCAAAGCGCAAAGGCGCCATCGCAAGGTGACAGCATCAATCCAGGAGCACATCTGCTGTGGGGCGGGCTGAAGGCGGCAGTTGCCGGAAAATGTCACCATTAGCATGATGACAGTCAGTGGGGAACCAAAGGCTCCTCCAATCAGATGTTGCAGGGCAAATTAACTGTTGATTTTCACAGCGCAGGCCCCCGCACAGTTCTTTGATGCCGAAACTCATTATGTGGCCGTATTGATTTTTCTAACAAAAGACCAATGTGCAAGCAAAGGTGGCGGCTGTGGGTGATGTGTTTGGTGACCACACTTGTCAGCTCAATGACAATGACATGTGTTCTGGAAGCCGCCTGGTTTCTAAGGAGGTTAAATGAAAGCCATCATGCATGTCTCCCTCGCACGTGCCAATGCGTAACTGACGGTTTCCTAATCATACTCCAGCAGAAGCCTACTTAGCATCAAAATGTGAGATAACATAATGTTGGTAAAAGGAGTCTGTTATTTTATAAGTCAGAATGAGTATTTCACAACTGTCTGTTGCATTCCTCTCTCATTACTGCAATAGTGTGCCCCCCCAGTCATTTAAATCATCCTTCAGATGTTGCCCCACGTTTCCGGAGGGTGAAGCACATGAATAAAATTTCTCTGCTTTCAGTAAACATATGAGCAACGTACAGCAGTATGTCCCAGAAGGTTGCTGATTCTACTTTCTTGGCCCACAGGGTAATCTTGCTACCATTAAGCCCTTAAGCAAGGGCCTTGACCCCAGCTGCTCCAGTGGCTGACCCTGCTGCTTGAACTCGGGCTGTACCCAGCAACTCGGCAAAAGGCGGACATATATGTAGGCCGCATTTGAAAGGGCCTTCGTGGTGGGACAGCCTTGTTGCACTGCTGTGATGGACCCAGTCTTCGAATGCAGTCTTAGAAGGACGCAGCCCCTGAGTTTGGACGCAACCCTTGTGTCTCATTGGAGAGCAAGATGGCACATGAACAAATCTTATGTATCTCCTGCTATTACAATGACAACAAAGACATTCTGGTAGCACTCTGCCATGTTCTGCGATGATGCAATACAACTGACCTCTGAACCTCAATGAATGAAGGGATGGTAAATATAAATAAAGTGGTCTGTAGACGTGCAGTTCTTTGAGGGCAGCATGTTCGGCGCACCCGGGTGAAAATCTGCATGAAGGACAGGCCTTAATTATGAGGTGTTAGAAATGCATTGCTGAGAGACATTTAGGACTTGTGATAAAATAAGGGAGGAGGCAACAAGAGGGACCAGAGGGCGCTGCTGAACTGAGTGGAAAATAACCGGTAACACTGGACTGAGGTTCCTGGCTGCACCTCGTGTCAAACGTGTCACTTCCTCTTGGCGGACAGGAGTCACAACCCCTAGGAGCTCAAAAAAAAAAACAGTCAAGTGCACTTTTCTACTATATCATCCTTAAAGAGGTATAAAGTAGCACAAAATAGTGTGTCCCCCCCCAGGGCCACGGAGCAACATTTAATAGCAGTGACAGAGGGAGAGTTTTTTACAGATCAAAAACAGGAGGGCTGGACACAAGGGTATGTGTGTGTGCGTGTGTGTGTGTCTGTATAATCAAGTCTCCACCACAATGTCACCTGGCTTCATCCCTGCCCTGGGGTGCAAATAGGCAGGAGAAAATATATACACACATACCCTTGTGTCCAACCCCCCTGCTTTTGTGCTGACCTGTGTCTTGCACTTTAAGTCCTTTATATATGCATGCACCAGAAATACATAGTACAGCAGCAGCATGACGGTGTGGAATATAGTGTCTGACAATAAATAGATAAATAATAATAAGTGAAAGTGCCAGGGCTGGGGGGGTGTTTATCCTCAGGAATGGGGGGGGGGCTAAGAGGGGCAGCTGGGTGTTTAATGTCCTGACCCCACGGGGAAGTAGCTCTTGCTGAACCTGGCAGAACCTTCTCACATGCTCTTGTATCTTCCGCCAGACAGTAGCAGGACAAACAGTCCGTGCTAATGTCCTTGATGCAGGGGGGAAAGATCATGATCATTTTTTCAGCTATATGCACCATCCGGCAATGTATGAGGGGGGGTGGACAACCTGGACCTTCCCAAAGGTAACGATCATGTCTCCACATTAAGAGACAGATTGTTGTCCTGGACCTCCGGTCGGTATGCTGAGTCACCGTCACGGCAGATCAGACCCGCTACTGTCGTTTTGTGGGCAATCTTGATGATGGTGTTGGAGCTCGATTTTACAGTACAGAGCTGAGTTAACAGGGTGACCAGAAATGGGCTGAGCATGCAGCCTTGGGGGGGCGCCAGGGCTCAGGCTGGTGCTTCCAGACAGGTACAGTCAGGAAGTCCAGGATCCAGCGTCACAAAGGGGTGCTGAAGCTCAGCAGCCCAAGCTTCTCTGTCAGCTTCTGAGGAACGATGGAACTGAACACTGAGCTGATGTCCATTCTTACAGTACAAACACTGCAGCCGTGAACAACATACGTGGCAGCAGAGCCCAGAAGGACCTTGTATGGCTGTGTTCGCCCCTAGTTCACGCCTGGGAGAGAAGGTCAGTTTGAAGAGAGGGTTCATGAACACCCACGGCTGTTTAAAGTGCAATAAAAAAACTCTGACTGGTACTGTGAGATCCTCCCCAAAGAAGCGCGCTTGTTACCCGCTGGAAGAACATTAGCTAACAGGGACCCCATCTCCTCTATAAACTGACTATGCTGTTCACTCCTGGAAATTGTTCTCAGATAAAGCTGATAAAATCTCACAATCTTCAGTTTCCGTATAATGCGGATTCACTGCTAACCTTAAAAAGCACTCCTGAGGTACTGACAGTACACAATTAAAGACTAAATGAAAAGTTAAAAAAGGATAACATGATTCTTTGACTTTTTAAAGAACATTCTCCTCTGCAGTGACCTGGATCAGTGAGTCTCATGTGGGGATTCAAAAAACACACATTTTCTTTAAAACATTCCAAATATAAAGACTGCTGTAAACAGTCACTGAGTTTAATGGTTGCCTGCTTATGATGGGATTTTGAATTAGCTAGTCACACAACCAAAAACCCATAAATCTCATGTATGTTATGCATGTTATGCAAAAACCCTTGAAGTAATGCTTGTCCAAGCCACTGAAAATGCCTGCCTGTTAGGTAAAAGCAGTATGTCCGTGTCAGAAAAGGTGACGGACGCCTTCGCCAGACAGGATGTCATCAATGACAAATTAACTTACCGCCAACCGTAATTCACCTTTATGAACAACATCTGACTTTGAGACGACTCATTTTTCATCCAGCTCTGTCCTCTTTCAATGAAATTACCAAGACGGGGATTAACATTGATTACTACCTTCAACCCACAGCTGATACATGAAAGAATTCAATATTCATACCATAAGTGTAATATACTGTTTATGAGTAAAAATCGTAATGCACATAACCACATGTAAAATTCTAATAATTTAAAGTGATGATTCAAAAATAATGACAGGAAGTCAGGGCACGTTTCCTGTCTACCCAAACGGTTGGATGCCTGAGAGAAAGCTATTAACTTTTGTAGGAGTTCAATTAAAAATGTGAGGAAACGTGGGCTATCTTTAAATGATACGCGGCTCTGGGATCCATCTCTAGGGAACGTCTATTGTAACTTGCACTCCTGAACACTCTAATTAGATGTTGGGTCTATTATCTGCCATGATAAAAATTGCACGTTGACGAGACGACACTTTATCCTCTCGCACAGAGTAAGTAAATCGTAAGCTATTTTCATCATTTCTATGAGGAAAGACTGCACAAGAAAGTTTAATTAATAAAATGGATTAGACCTAATCCTGACAATGGTAATTCCTTTGTCGTACCGCGATCAAAGCTGTTGTTTTTTTTTTCGTTTTTGGTCAAACGAGTCCTAATGGGAACAAAGGACGATTAAATGGCTTTAGTGAAAGGACAGAGGTCCAGTGAATGAAACGGATGAGAGTCACTGGAGATGGCGTGAGCTTCGCTGCCACACCTGGGATACGCCCAATGCATTGCAGTGGAACTAGTGGCAGACTCATATGTGCTGATGAAAACAGGAGCCTCAGGCAGTCAGAGGGCCGCCATCACTGACAATGTCAGAAACACCCGCGTGGATAAACACTGTGATCTCAAAACAAGAAAACCTCCTCGATTTCGAAATATGAAACATCTGCATTTGAAAAAGCCATGTGTAGATACTCCCTGGGCTCTTAGCATATTGTATAAAATGTTTATTGCGCTTTATTTTGACGTAGCTACAGGCACTGGGCTCTTCACGAAGCGCAGAACCAGGCATGTCCCTGCAGAACTTTCTGCAGGCAAAACACGTGCATCTGTAGCATTCAGGCGGTGACAAGTGCAGGTGAAAACTGAGTGGTTGTAAGTACAGGCCGTCTCCTTTTTGTTTCTCTCTGCGCCTGCCGCAAAAACTCATCCTGACTGGTGAACACCTATAATGGATATTTTGAACTTTGCCTGTCATTAATTAAAAGGTGGCGGTATATTAAGAATGCAGTAGATTCAGGCCAATGTGTGACTTGCAAAGTTATTTTCATTAAATGAAAGATCATTTCAAATGTTCCCAACCATGCAAAGCTTTAATCTGTTATTAGACCCCGTGACCCAACTTTTTGCAGCTTTTTAATTTTTTTCTTTCGCACGTCACTCAAAGGTAGGCCACTTTCCTAGTCTCTCCTGAGTGATTCATTCCACCTCTAAAATAAATGATTTGAAAGCAAACTGAGGCGCACATGATGAATACGATTTAATGTTTCACAAAAATCACACAGAATGTTTATTAACCTTGGCACACACCTCTCCACTTGCACCCACAGCACAAACACAGCATTGACACACAAAGCCCCCTGAAGTATCCTGGGTCAGCAGAACATTCCATTTAAAGGACATATATTAATTGTGTCTGATTGCATCATTGTCCTGAATCAGATGTAGGGCCTTGCACCTGATATGCTGACTCACTGTAGATAAAGGCATATAATTACCACAGGAGCCCATTTTAACCACTGAAAATGTATCTAGATGGTCTCACTCATCAGCACAATCTGAGTGGAGATCAGTTTGTTAAGTGCTTGCAGTAAGGATCTGTCAGAAAACAAAGATCACAAAATGGGAAAAAAGGGGTGAGAGTGGGCTCTTGAGAGAAATACCTCATATTTCGCTGGGAAACGTTCTGGCGGCCATCGTGGGGGAGGGGGGCATCCCTCCATCGCCCATAGCGCCAAACCAGGGACACAGTGACCCTGGGCACCCCCTCGGTAAGCCCATGGCAAAGGCGTCACTGGCCATACACTCAGCCAATATGTGTAAATTAGCGACACCAGTTCACCTTAATCTGCATGTTTTTGGATTGTGGAAGGAAAGCCAGAGAATCAGAGGGTGGATATGCAAACTGCAGGGTCACGCAGAGGTGGGACAGGTGGCGACACGTGAGGCCAGTGCGTGATGCGCTGAGCCCATGGAGAGCAGCACTGCACCGCTGAGCCCGTGGAGAGCAGCACTGCACCGCTGAGCCCGTGGAGAGCAGCACTGCACCGCTGAACCCGTGGAGAGCAGCACTGCACCGCTGAGCCCGTGGAGAGCAGCACTGCACTGCAGGCTCCCCATCCTCTGCAGACTTCCTGTGTGTAACAGGATACGGGTGAGTGGCCGGGTATCTCTCTCTGGCCGGGAAGCTTTCACACTCATAACGGCTTGTGTTGAGCAGTTGCCAATGTTTCTGATGTGAACGTCCGAGCCAAGCTGGATGCAGTTAGAAAAAAAAAATCCCAGCAAAGTCTGGGCTCTTTCTGGCAGGGTGGGGGGGGGCATCATTTAGCCTCCGTCCTCCCCCCAGACTCTGGCAGGTGCGTGCGCATTATCAGTGGCTGCACAGCGCCTGTGTCTGTTTACCACCGGTAATTTTCTTCAGAAAATTCAATTCATTGGAGCTAATTCCCCCAGCGGGCTCTGGCTACTACGCTTATCCTAATATTCCAAACATCTGCATTAGGACAGTCACATAATCACACCGTCCTGAGGATAGGCGGGGGGGTGGGGGGCATCATTTAGCCCCTGCTAGACCTACGGAGTGACAGGAGGACCAAACTGCCACACAGCAACCCCCCCCCCCCCTTGTTTGCACCCCATGCAAGACGCTGTTGTACTCGAACAGGCCGTTAGTTACAAAGAGAGCTCAGAACAGCAGAGTGTAGACACTGAGAATTGGCTAATGCACTGCGAGCACATTCTGCGACACATTAATTCCCTTCCCTGTCAGGCTGCATCACTGCGGAACGTGCATGATGGGATGCGAAGTCCCATCACGGCGCGGCACCTGCTGCTTTTCCATCTGCCATCGCAGGGCTGTCTCTCCCGCTGCCCGTTTTTCAGGCTAATGCCTCCGTCGCTCCCCTACGCAACCCCCCCCCCTCCCCGACACTTACGAAGGCGTGATCGTTTTTCGAACGCTGTCGTCTTTTTTTTTCTAGCATATTCATCTCTCTGCCTCATCCAGGAAGAGGGTGCGTATTTGGGAGGAGGGAAAACGGGGACCAAGAATTCCATCTGCCTCTATCACCACATCATGCTATCTGGTTTGATGAAGTTGTCAAGGCAATGAACCCAGGAGAATAACCAAGCCATGATCAAGAAAGTAGATGGGATGGCGGACAGACAGTAAATATCTAACCCAGGGGCAGCTCAACTAAAAAAACAAATTATCTTTGTGCAAGCGTGGCATCTAGGACAATAGAAAAGCTCCAATCCAATCCTCTAAAAGTTTTCAGCTGGCAGGAACCAAAACTAGTCATTTGTGAACTGAAACATGTTTTGCATAGTTACGTGTCCGGGCATCCTTAAAAGCCCAACAGGCTAACTTCCAGGTTACCTGCAATGTGGAGCCAAAGATCGTTAGGAGCATTTTCCGATTAAACGAGGCGATCTGATGGGCTAACTGTTGGCTCACCTTGTATTTCGGTCCTACCCATGGCGATTCCATTAGCCGGTAAAGCCCAGAGTAGATCTGCAATGTTATTGTCCATTAAGCACAGTGCTACCGCAATGTAATATTATACCCAGTATTGCTGGGCTCGTACTGTGAAGCAGACTGATCATCAGAGAATTACACTGAGCCCCGCATTGCATTTCACTTCCAAAGTTCATTATACAAAAATGGATCTAATGTACCTCAAAAGACTAATAATGGCGTCACACATAATACGGACAACAGCACACAGCCAAGCCACAGGGAGTCTGTGTAGGATGAGCTGTTTCCCTGGTGCCGTATGCTCTCAGAATCTGGTGTGGCATTTCTGAGACTGGACTTGTGACAAGAAGGTTCCCGAAGCAGAAATCAGTCAACAATGCATCCTTCAAGAGTTTCTGGAACCAAGTCCTGTGGACTGAGCTTGCATGATGTCATTCCATAATGATGTCACACCTCAAGGGTAAGGGGTTTGAATCCTACCTCCGCTCTGGGTGGGTGGGTGATGCTGACTCTCCCTGCCTTTGCTCCAGTTTCAAAGAGCCATATACAGTTGGATGTTAGTTGAAGCACTTGGGTGGAGGTTATAATGAATGAGATCTCCATTTGTTTCCTGCTTAAATCTGCATCACAAAAAAACCACATTGACAGGCCATTTGAGATTGAGTTATATCCACTTAAAAGGGTCCTCACTGGAATTACTTTTAAGATTTAAAGCCACTGATTCGTTCTGTCTTCCGAAAGTGGTGGGTGGATATGGATGATGGTTGACAGAGGCATTGTAATGCTCCAGAGCTTCCTGTCGCTCTGAGGGGACGCAGGATTTATCAATAGCAGCAACGCGCAGCGGTGACCTCTGAGCAGGCTGCCGCTGAAATGCGTCTGTCTGACAGCTACTCCGCGCCATGCAGCTGCCGTCTGAGACACCAGGCACCCTGGCCGAGTCCTGCCATGCTTCCCTCAAGGCTAATTGCCTGCTGACTGAAAACCTCCACTTGCAAGAATCAAAACCAGAGTTCTGGAGGGATATGTGAGCCAACACTATTTCCTTGAAGCTTTTCAACAAATTTGTAAAATTTATTTCCTGTGTACTGTTTAAAAAAGGGGGAAAATCTATTTTATGGAGAGAAAATCATGCTATTGCGTTACCATCTTAACCACATATTACATGTTTGGTTGCTCATAACCTTCCTAAAGCATTTAAGGCCACAAAGTTTACTTTAGATCCCCAATTAATCAAACCTGACTAAAAGGCCCATGGCCCATTTCTCTAACCAGACCGATCAATGTAAAAATCTGAAGCACAGAATGACACCAAAGTGTGCCGCAGTAACTAGAGTAACTGGACAACATAGCCTCAGTGTCGTTAGCGAAGCCTGCAACAGACGTACAGCCTGTTAAAGACGTTTGAGGAGCTCCTTGACAATCACGCCAATGCGGATTCAGGATGATGGGATACTGTGGGGGACATTAACACCCCCTTTTATGTAGAGACATGGTTAGTAAAAAGGAGGTTATGGCTTTCCCAGTGAAATGGGCCCATCTGGAAATGCACTGCAGGCTCAGTGTTGCCAAGGAGCAATTGTTCATCAAAGAAAGGGCAGACCGGGGCAGTACACCTGTGTGTGACCACATAAGGTCATCAATGAAGATATGCCGATGCCCTCCAATTCTCTTCACAGGAGACCTTTGGCTTTTCTTGCCGCACACAAAGAGTTTTTCCCATGTGAAACGCACACTCTGTTAGTCTTTTATGTCACAGTCTGCACAGGGCCGTCATTCTAGAGAAAGCGAGACATTCTTCAGTTTTGGGAAAAAAGATTCGGACCTTCAGACTGGCATGTTATAAGAACAGCAGTGAGAGATGTCAGCACCAAAACAGGCCTGTAATGAAACAAGCGGCGCAGGGCTGGACAGGAATCAGACGTCCTTTTCTAATTGTGGCATAATGGCCATTTTGGGTAGCTGTGCCTTTAAATCTGCAGGACGATTATCATGCTTAGAGGTGGGCACCCTATAAAAGTTGGTAGCGGTTGGCTGGGGACCCAACGTTGGCATGTTGCCCTTCCGGTTACCTGACTTCCGCTATGGTCGCAGGTATGCAGGTGGCTGTTCCGCATTTTTCCTTGCTGTTGTGGATCACTTTTGTGGCTGTTTGAATGAATTGTTTATTTTGTAAACCTGCATACGATGGATTTGTTGGTAGTTGGTATGTTTACTTCATTCTGTTTTAGCTAAATTGTATTCAACTGCTTGTGCCTGGGTTTGCGTTGCTGCAGGTAAATGGTGGTACCGGCGACTTGACAATGGGCTTATTTTATAAATTATCCCGTAAGCTTGATCTGTCAGTGATCATGTGTTTAACCAGTTCATACTTACCTGGCGTTATCCTTTCGCAGGCAATGCGGATGGGAGATGGTGTTTATCTGGTTGGTTGGGAAGACCATGAAACGCCATTACGTACTGCTGCTTTGCCTGCTCTACTACTGCGGCTGCCTACCTGCTCTATTACAGCTGCGGTCCGGGCTGCCTGCCTGCTCTGCAGTCGCTGCTGCTTTGCCTCTTTTGCTGTACTGTGAATGAGGGGATTGGTTGACTGCAATTACCCTTTTAACCGGTTCTTCCAGCATTAACCGTATAGAGTGAGGGTTTTTGTATTTTTATTTTGTGTTTTAAGGTTGGTACGCCACCAGGGAGGAGGGGAACTTTGATGTGGCGGTGTTTTGTGCTGTGTTTGTGTAGTTGCAGGGTACTGGATTTGCATGAGTGCATGGGAATTGTAGTGCTCTGTTCCAGGATGCCAGCTTCTGCTTGACTGCTTAACCTCTCATCCTGTGTGTACTAGCCCTGAAGTCACTCATCTTTTATTGTGGATGGCGTTTTATTACTGTGGTTGTTAATAAAAGATTGTGGAGTCCCGTCTCTCGCTGCCGTGTATAACGGACCTGAGTGCCTTTTTGGAATTTTATTTAGCTTAGGAAATATTTCCCTGGGTGAAATTCCCAGGGTGACATAGTCGGTATCTTAAGGGGTGGTTCCCCCAAACTCTCAGACCAGCGCCGCAACATAATGATGCATGTTCATCCCTAGACCTTTATTTAAAAATTTATTTGCATCGTCCTGTGACAGCAGTGTCTCATACCCCAACAGGACCACTATATATAAATAATGACAACTACCAGAATGCATTTGATACAGCCTTTCAAGATGCACTGTATTTCACAGGACTTCCCTGCCCCATAAACAAACCCCATTTAAAAACAGCACAGTCATAAACTCTTGAGGCACAATGGGCCAGATTCACTTTCAAGCCTCAGTAAATTCTGCTCGGTTCTTAATAGAACAAATTGAACTGGCCAGAAAAAAAACCTCTTCATGAACCCAGTGTAGCGCAGTTTTTTCGAAGGCCAAGCAGACTACCAGCCTTGTGCCTCTGGAGAGGTGTTTCTTAAGTGCTGTGAAATAAGACACACTTAAGAGAGGCGCTTTAAGAGAAATACTAGACCACAGTTAAAGCTAACAAAAGTGTACAATAGATCCACCGATAATGAGCGGAAGCACAGTCCCAAATGTTCCCTCTAAAGGTGTAAATAAGATGATTAAAGATTCCCTGGTGAAGAGAGTAACAATAGGATACTGATGGTTACAACACTCTACACTAATAGAGTTACAATACCCCACTAATTCACAATTGTCTAGTGTTACAGTAATACATATTACCCACTAATTGCCCCACACTGCTGTTACCTTACTGTCCGCTATAGTCTGCCTCATCCACACTATTCTGTTACATTACTTCACCCCATTCTACTACTGTTACCCTGCCCCACGATACTTTTACATTACTCCATACTACTGCTGATCCATCATTCCAAGCTACTTTACTTTTCCATTAACCGCTGGAGCTACTGATGTCATTCTTTCCTAGCAGCTCAGAAGGAAGCCGTTTTTATAAAGCCACACAATGCATTTGTGACTGGTTGTTCATTTTAAAAAGTTTTAAACTGTGAATCTTAATTTACAGGCACGTCATAATAGGATAAAGAAGGGCATGAACACAGACAAGTATTATCCTGCCGTGCTAAGGTCCAGTCCAAGACGTAATGACGGTAATGATATGGTATTATGACTAATGTCAAGCTAAAAGCGCATAAATTTAGCAGCATGTTTAATGATGCCCTCTGGATGCTAAGCAGAATTTTTATTTTCATTCTGATAATTATTAAGCAAACCTTTTTTAAGTGTTTCCCCCTCCTTGTTTCTGAGCTTAGGAAGGCCGCAGGTTCCTGGGTCTGCTGTGCTCAGCAATGCAGCTGAGCTTGAAAGCGGGATCTCCATCCCATTCCAGCCAGGGCCCCATTTTCTGGTTCTCTGCTTGGTCTCTACGGGGCCCATTTTCGCTCAAATCTCCACAGCTTCCAGCAGACCCCATATGGCCCAAACAGGTCCATGGGCTTTTCTCTGCACTCCACTTCAGGACGGCAGCCAAGCCCAAAGTCGGCATCCAGCTGCACTGCAGACTAATGAAATACAGCCGTCCCTCGGTATACACAGGGGGCGTCTTCCCGGACCCCCCATGGATAGCAAAATCCGCATATGCTCAACTTCCTTATATAAAATGGGATTGTATTTGCATATAACCTGCACACATCCACTCATGGACTCCAAATCACCTCTAGATTACTTATAATAACGAATACATTGTAAATTCCATGTAAATAGCCATTATACTATATTATTATGCAGAGAAAAAAGTCTGTTTTTGAAAAAGTATGTTCAGTAGTGACACAGCCATTGTAGTACAGAGAAAATATTACCATAAATAAAGAAAATAAAAATTTATTCTCTCTCTCTGTCCAATTCTGTGAAACGCACACAAACACATACAGTCCAGACCGAAACTGTCCCCACAAGGTAAAGGTTTACAGGTTTATCATCATATTGTGTGGAAATTGGGTCCCCGCAGTGTAATAATTAAACACACACACACACACACACACACACACACACATGCGTATCTACTGTATCTAAATGGGGACCATCCATTCATTTCTATAGTAAAAACCCTAATCACAATCCTGACACCCTTAATCCTTACCCAACCCAAAGCTTAATCATAGGTAACTAACTGAACAAAATACAAGACTTTTACCATTTTTACTTTTTTGATTCCAGTCACAGATTTTTTAACACTGAGGTTATCCAAATAAAGACATTGTAAAAATGTGCCCAAAAGTAACGAAGTTTCAGATTGGTCCCCAAATGTAATTTATGCAAACTGCCCCCCCCCCCCCCCCGGTTTAAACCCACCCAACACCCAAACTAAAGTATGCATTACGTAAATCATGTAGATTTTTTGTCATGCTCCAAGTGCAGGAAAATATAATTTTCTGGGGTATTGTTTTTAAGTTTCTGATCTGTGGTAGGTGGAATTCACACAGGTACAGACTGGTGGGCAGCTCCCCCAGGGCCCAGCCAGCGACACCAAGGACCCCTCTCTGACTGCAAATCAAGATCAAGGTGCTGATATCATGCATATTGCACATATTTGTGGCATGCTTTTTTTATATTTCTCATTTGTATCTATACAGTCTCATTATGGTGGGAGTCATAACACAAAACATATTTCAGAAAACATAGTTTGTGATGTTTTGTAGTCTATGTTGTTGAGACATGTATTTAACAAAAAAGCATGTTTGTGGAATTTGCTAACTACTGCAGTGCATGATGGGTATGATATGTAGAGGCTACTTAAATTTCATCATATGCAACTGCTGTAACTGGCAGAGACAGACTCTAGCTGTGAATTTGGAAGGAGGGGGGCGGTCCATTCTAGCCCCAGGGCCCAGTGTACAGTTCTTCAACCACTGAATCCACGGATGCGGAACGTGCAGATACAGAGTGCTGAGTTTCTCTGAGCGATCAGTCTTTTTTTTGTTGTAATTCTGGTGAGGGTAGGTGTGGGGACTTTGTCTTCATTACCATGAAACACAGACTGATAAAATGAATCCATTTATATTTTCAATTTGTCCCAAGCTGTGCTGCAATAACTCAGGTCAGGACCTAATATTTGAGCCAATTGTCACAGAATCGGATTGTTCTATAGTTACCTTGGAGTGATTAAAGACCGTGTCAGAAAAACTCCACATTTCAACAATATCTCGTCTGTTTAGGTTTTTGTCCTGCAACACACAAAAATTTAGATAGGGTGAAATGTTATTTTGTAGACAAAGCAGCAAAAATAACTTTGTATGTGAATGCCATCCAAATGACAGAAAGTTGAAAGTAGCTAATTCTTCTTATTAAAAAATACATAAACACAGATGTCAAAAACAACAAAACCATATTTAACTGCCTTGATTAAATGATTCATCAAAAAGTATATTGTGTCCTTGCAGATATGATTTTGCGAGTCGTCATTTAATATAATATATCCTTCACTTCAGAGAAATTGCAATAACTTTGATCAAAGGTTTCTGTGTTCAGAAATTCTATCAATACTGCAATGCAGCAAAAGGCACTTGACATTTGAGGAATTCGATAGCCTGTTTGAGTGCCTGTCGTTTGCTTTCTTTTAGTCAACAGTTAAAAAAATCTTTGGAGGTACAAACACGCAATGATGAAGGACCACCTCTCCCATCACACGGTTTTTAAAATTGAATGCTACTTTCCTCTGATAGACCTCACAACCACGAAGCCTGAGCAACTTCACCAAAAGCTGTATTTGGAAGGGGTGAAACATCTGGAAACATCTCCTGCCCACATTTAACCCTTAAAGCCAGACAGGTCTCGTTTGAAGCTGATATGCTTTAGTGACTGGAGTTTTTCGGCCAACCTGTGATGCTTCAGTGGTAAATTTAGCACCAGACACGAATGCTAGTATCACTGAATGAAAAAACGTTTTATGCAAAGGCTGGAATGGAGAACACCGGCTCTTCTGCAAAGAGTCACATCTACACAGTTATGCTTCATTGGGTCACTCTGCAAGTATTTAGCAGGGAGTTTTGCTGGTAGTCACCACACATTAGGGTTTCGAGTCTATGGCTGTTGACACATTGAATGCTACCTGTGTTATACGTGTTATTTGAGCAGCAAAATATAGACCTGTTTAGTTTTACGTGGAATTTCTGCAGCTAAGAGCAGGTAAGGTGCGATTGAAATCATGTTTAATTAGCTACACAGCAAAGCTAATTTAAAGCTTGCAGTTTCATACTCTGCACAGATTATAATTACATGCTTTACAGATTATAAACCTTTGTTAATCCTTCTTATATTCCCAAGTAAAACTGTAGTAGTATGGCAAAAAAAATAATAAATACAGTGTGTATTACTTTGTCCCTGGAATAATAAAAAAGCTTTAAATAAAATACGCTACAGATCCCCCTGGAATTTCAGATGCTGATGAGACCAGGTGCTTTAAATTATATAATTTGAAAGCCCCTGCAACACAGCACTTGCTGTCTGGACTGAGTTAAGCAAACAGGTTGACCTTTTAATGGTACCATGGTTTTCACGAAGCCCTACTTCCTAGATCTGAGTGGAACATCAGCCAGATGCAGCTGAAATATTAATGCACACTTCTGATGGGTAGGTATCCGAGATTCTGGGTTCACATACAGCACACACTGGTACTTTTAATGTGGGGGAAAAAACTGATCAGTTCCTTTGTGCACCTGGATTCCTCTGTGTCCTGGGGTCCACTCTGAACTGGTGCCCTATCTCAGGATGTTCCTGTTCGAGGGAACAGGTCTGAACATACCCTCTGCCACTTCATTGCATGGGCAGCACCTGTGGGGGCTGGGTTAATGAGATCCACTGGTACTCATAACTCAGAGGAGAAGTTACTAATTACATGCTACAGTATGATTCAGTATCTAATACATGAATAAGGCATGTTACTTTACCCATAAAACTGTTGTAAAAAGGTCCTATATAAGAACAGCACATGGTAATATGTGAGTCTAATGCTCCACATATTTTTGTAATGTTTAGTTATTGATGTAATCATAAAACTGGGTATTTTACTATATCTCCTGTAGCAAATGGTAGGTTACAATTCCTATGTCCTTGTCCATAATGTCACCTGCCTCACCTCATGGCTTATTATTCTATGCCCTCACAAGCTCATGCAGGTGACGGGTGGCATGTATTTTACATCCTGTATTTGCGAAATCTAGTTTCATGTCCAGAATCACTCGAGGGTCCATCTGTTGTACCTTAAGCTGTGTCCATCCATCAATCCAGTTTCCATGTCCGCTTGTCCTACACAGAGTCACGAAGGTCCGGAGCCTATTATAGAAACAACGTGCCCAAGCAGGGAAAAACCCAGGATGGGGTGCCAGCCCGTGGCAGGGCACACACACACACACACACACACACAGTCGCTATCTTTTTGGAGACCACTCATTCATTTCTATGGGAAAATGGCAATGCTAATGCTAACTATGACAACCTTAACCTTAACCCCTACCCAGCCCTAACCATAACCATAACCTGGACCATACAGACACACACACACACACACACACACACACACACACACACACATTCATACCCACAGACAGTTTTGCAGGTATAATTCACCTTAGCTTGACTCTGGCAACCGGAGTGTCCGGCGGAAGCCGCATGATGACACTTGGAGAACATGCAAACTGCACAGGGGGCCTAAGCTGTATCACACAGAAAAAAGCATAAAGGTCATCAGCATTTTTCAATCAAGGCTTGTTACTTTTGTTTTTGTTTACAGTTTGTTTTCTGCAGGTACTAAACAGTACATAAATATTTTCTGCGTGTTACCTGTGCATCCCGTCTAGGGTGAATTCTGCCTGTGACAGGTCCCACACGACCCAGAGCTCGGCAAGAGGTGATAGAGAATGGGTGGAATGCTGCATGGGTGGTACCTGTAAAATTAACTGCACATAATGCATAAAATTTAGTTAAACTGATTAAAAATAAAAAAAAAAGACCTTCAGGAGTCCTTCAGTCCTGATGAATTATAAACAGAACATTAAAATGGACCCTTGATTGCATTTCTGCAGACAAGCATGTTCACTTGTTTATATACAGATTTACATTTGTTGAATGCTAGCTTACGTTATTCAGAATGACCCAGCTGTGTTGAAGTTCACCCTTTAAAACAGGGGTGGCCAATCTTATCCAGAAAGGGTCATTGCGTGTGTAAGTTTTTGCTGCAACGACCTAATTAGATTACTAATTAGAGGACTGATTGGCTGAAGAGTCCTCACACCTGCGTTTCAACAGCTGACCTACAGGTTATCCCAAAAACCTGCACACACACCGACCCTTTGCGGATAAGATTGGCCACCCCTGCTTTAAAAGGTCCATCAGCAAGGCAAATATAATAATGTTAGCTGTAAGCACATTTTCACTGCCCACAACCATATAATTACAAAAAACTGTTAGAAGCACATGGCATCTGTGGTATCAGGTTTTGCCATTAGTAAATGAATGCCATTATATAAATTATGTAAAGATGCTCAAGTGTTATTCATTTTAATTAGCAAAACCACTACAAATGGTAATTTCCCACAAAAAGGTTTGATAAATGGGAAAATATATTACAACATTAATATAAATAGCAGATAAGCATCACACTGACAGACTGGACCCTGTACATTTCATTTATTTAATTCGACAAATGAATGAAGTATGCACTCACTGATGTAAATGAATATTTTTTTACCTACAACAAAAAAGTTGGTTTGGTTTTAGCACAGAATGAAAACTTAAATGAATATGAAATAGTTATACTTAAAATAAATATGAAAATGAGATCAATATGCTCTGGATTTTGCCCTAATTTGTTTTAAATTTAAGGTATAAGGAAATTCTGCAATAAACGTCATCTTTCTATCCAACTGGTTATCCTGAAGAAGGTGACTGGAATCTGTTTTCCATGGAACACTGGGGCAGAGCCTGACCAGTCAATCACAGGGACCCAGACACAGACAACAGGCAATTTAGGGGCATCAATTAGCCAATGAACTGCATCTGTTTGGATGGCAGGAGGAACACAGGGAAACTCCACACGCACAGAGCGAAGGCGGGGAAGCAGGGCAAGGCAATTACACAAATAAAAACGTTAAATATGGAAATATACACGAAGAACAATGCTGCTAAGTTTCAAATACAGTGTAACCCAACAGCAGAGGAGCAAGGTGAGGGAGACTGGGGCCCGTGTGGAAACATGGAGTCTGACAGGGGGATGGAATGGGATGGGATATGATGTGATGTCTTGGGGTGGGATGTGATGCAATATGTTGGGGTGGGATGTGATGGGATGTGACAGGATGTGATGGAAGAGAGGCCTACAGGGCCAGCCTGTGGTTGCACCGTAAAGGTTAGGAAAGTTAGGTCGATTCACAGAGGCCCTAAAAAATTTGGATTGGTTTTCGTTGAGGGGCCCAAAATGATATGGATTTGGGGGGGGGGCAAAATCTCTGGGCAGGGAAGACAAACTCCATCAGTGAAGTAGGGCTGAGCCTAACAAACACATCACATCACAGTGCGGTCTGATGTGAAACATACCATGCAATTATTTATGCTTATGAGTTATTATTTATAGAATGAAATTACCACAGTAATTATTGTGTATTATTAAGAAACAGTCAGAGTGTGACATATGTAATTCTGTGCTCCTAATTATAAATAAAGTAATAAAGTAAAACAAAAAATACATAATAATATATACATTTTGTATGCATGATAAAATTATCCTATGTGGAAAAAAGAACTTGTAGTTTTGGCAGTAGTGAGACATGCCTTCATCAGCCGCTGACTTGATGAAGAAAGCTTTCGGTGGTCATTACGTGCCGCATTTTGGGTTCACAGAGCCACAGGGACGCCCCCACAACCCCTCTGCTGAGCGCCGGGCATTTTAAAGAGCCTCTCCTGAGGTGACGTGCCGCGTTTGCTCCCTTTACGCGTTATTATCCACCATTATAGGCCCCGAAAGTAGAAGCGTGACACAGCCTAGTGAAAGGAGAAGGCTGCTTTTTTTGTGCTTCACATCAATGACGCCATTATGGGCAGCCTGGCACCAACGGGGTCCACAGAGACGCTTCCCTCAAAAGAGGCCAAGTGTGTGGAAAATGCTAATGTCACTCATCCTCCGGCATGGGCCAATCTGCACCGGGGGCACGGAGGTGCGGGCAGGCCTGCAAAAACCATCACAGGGCTGAGGGCGCTAGCACTGAGATATCTAGACTCACCGTCGAGGCAAGTAAAATTCCCCTCGCCTGCTCTCTAACATCACGTGTGCGGGAAAATGGGCCTATTTCTAGCTGTATTTAGGGGGAACATCGAGGGCCAAGCTACACTTAAATTGTCCTCAGGGTAAGTTGCGCTTTCCATGTTGGTTTTTAAGATGAGGGCCTTGAACGTTCGCCTTTTTGCCACGGAGATGCACTCAGACTGGAGCGAGCTCCCCAGCGGACGCCTGCAGCAGAGGCTTTATAAATAAAGCAGCAGAGAACAAAGAGATTCCGGATGCTTCCTCTGACACACAAGTGCCCCGCTCTGTATATGATAATTAACGCGAACTGAGCAGCTATGGAGTTCAGCGCATGTTACCTTTGAGTAGTGAAACAAAAAGCAGAAGTTTGAATACATCGGTCAGAAGCAAACGCCGGCATTACGTGCTACAGGCCTTTTCATATTTTTCAGGACCCATGTTCTTTTAGAGAATTCTTTTGTATTAAAAGTAATCAGAAGATCAGAGTGAGGGCCTCGATCTGTTTCCAGCGTACAGCACATCTCCAAAACCAGGGGGCTTTGATGAGTGGATGTGTGTTTTCATGGAAAGGGCTCTTCACGTTTGCTCTGTCCGTTTCCTAGAAACAGCCCAAAGCTTTAAGTGAAAAAAAAAAAACACAGGAGTGTTTGGCTATAATGAAGAAGAAATCCAGTGATCTGTAACCAAAATGGGGGAGGGGGGGGGTGATACTTAGGCCAAGGACTTTTTTTTAATGAAGGAAACATGCTGGGAGCTGCAGATGATGGAGGGGGGGTGACATGCGGCATGTGTGAGACACCGGGGGGGTCTGGCAGAAACGACATGGCGGACTGGGTGGCAGGCTGGCTGCCCCCTGCTGCTCAGCCCACATCCTGCCTGGGCCACCCCCCCCCCCATCCTGCATTCCCGTTCCTCTAGGCCATTGGGGGGGGGGGGGGGGGCCCCTTTGGCACAACCACCCCCCCCCCAAAAAAAGGGCCGCCCACTTTAAAGCCCACCCCCCCCAAAAAAAGTCTTTGGATTTTTTTTTTTCCTTTTTTTCATTCTCCATATGGTTCATTATCCAAGATTAAAGGAAACTGGTATTACATACGTGATGCATATAACAAACCCGCAGAGACTGCAAAGCTGCTGTTTGTATTACAGTATGAAAGCTTTTATTACAGTGCAAAAAGGCAATTCAATACTGGCAGCCATGTTTTAGTTTTCTAAAGTCACACTTAACCTCTTAATAATATTATTTAAATTATGGTTTGGTTTATATAATGAAATGTTTTTAAGATGCAGAAAAACTGCTCCGTGGAGATCCCGAAGAGGTGAATCTGCTTTTTGCTATACCACCTTTACCACTTCACTTCTCAGTAATTATCAGAATCAAAAGATCAATTATCACTGAGGCTTCTGACTGAAGGTAAATCAAAACTCTCTGTCAGGGCACCTCCGGGCTACTTACTCTGTAGCCTAAAATTGACCGTCTCTGTCAATGCCGCTTAGATCGATGGCAGGACGCCCTTGGAATCAAATCCCCAAGGTCGGCTTTCTGCTGAAGGACAGTCTGGTCCAGGCTGCTTTTCTCATGCTAAGTAGGTTGATTGCCGTGTGCCACCATTTCTGCTTGGTGTTGTGGAGAAAAAAAAGAGATTATAGATAAGTTTTAATATAAAACACATCGAAGGTTAATAAGCAAGGAATGACAGGAACAAGGAAGAAAAGGTGAAAGTTACATCCCAAAACATGTCTGAACTGACAGTCTCGCACCCTGGCAGACTGGCAGATTTAGTTCCACTACTGGAGAGTTAGATTGTTAGGATCAGTCCTCTAGTAAGGAGTACAGAAATAAAGGAAGTGATTTTGAAATGCCCTTTAATAAATATCTGAACTTTTGCGAAAGTAAATCATTACCCTGGAAGAACGCAGGCAAAACAAAACTTCTCATTTCTTGTGGTGATGCTTTCCTGAGAACCTTGGAGTGACGTCACTGCAGATTGCAGACTGTGGTTTGAAGTGACTGATTCATTCACTGTCTTCCCTGTCCCACGCCATGCCCCCTGTGCAGAATTCAGAGGCATACGATCATCTCTGACCGTTTTTATGGCCAAATTGAAAATATGTTAATATGTTCCCTTGAGCGCAATACATAAAAATCTCCAAAATTTCATTTGAAAATTAATGGTTTGCCTGTAAATATCCAAGGTCTCTCTGTTTTGTAAGGTTGTTGCCCACGCACAGTACAAAATAACCACCCAGAAAATGATTGTCGCATTGGTTCATATCCCTTGGTGCTAACTAAACTGTGCAGTCAAGAGCAGATGTGTTGTTATCGTATTTATGGGATTCTAACGGCGCCCTTGTATGTTTTTGTAAAGATTCCTTTAATAGGGTTGCTCATGCAATTGCTCAAAAGTTCATGTCATATACATTTTTTTTGAAAGATAAAGAACTTATTTGAGATCTAAACAACCCTTGCATGCTTTTCTGCTGACATTATTTTAAAAAACACCACTAAACTAAAAAAAGAAACATTAAAGTTCACTCAAAAAGTATGCTTTTAGGTTAAAAGACGAATAAACACCACATATTTAGCTAGCCATTATGTTATGTTGACAGGAAGCCGCATGGTGCGTCTTGTTTGTACTGGGCTGGTTGATGGGGGTCGTAAAAATTAAATGCTAAAAGGGTTTATCACAAAAAAACTACATGAGTTTATTGCAAAAAAAAAAAAAAAAAAAAAAAGAGCGAAAATTGCCTCAAAGGTTTCTCTGACAGCAGTCCATGCCACAGGGCATCTCTGCATATATGTGTGTGTGTGTGTGTGTACTGAATATATAATGAAGTACAGTACACTGAAATAAAGCAGGGGAATCTGATTATAATTACAGCCAACTGCAGATTGTAAGTGGTTCATGTTCAAACAAGAAATTAAAAAAAATACATGAAAATACAAACCAGCAAGCAAGTTCTTGCTCAATGTTGCGGAAACGAAGGCAGATGAACAGGTATGACTGTCTGAGCGCGGGACTCGTGGATATGATGCTTTTTTTCCCACCCAGCTTTGTTACATAAGAACACTCATGTTCATTTTCTGGACAATTAAGCAACATTAATAAAAACATGTGTCCACTCTCACATGGTTAATGAAGCTGTTTAGAGTGCGAGAACGTGCACTCTATTCTGTAATTTTGTTTCATTAGCATGCAAAGCGTGATGCCATTTAAAAAGAAAGGGGGTGCAATTTAAATGAAGTAGATTGTTGATGTCAAGATACATGGAATCACCTTTAGGTATTTGTCTCTCTACCATTTTGCCGTCAGCCAGATTTCAAAACCGTAACACTCACTTTAATCACAATGTCAAAAGAGTTCCGTTTTTTCCCCCTACAGTGTCTTGTTCTCGTTAGAAAAAGGAATAATGAATACATCAGTCTAATTGGCCGGCAGTCACCCCAATTCCCACCCCTCTATCCGCGCATCCCCCTTTAATGACAAGCTAGCTAACTGGGCGAAAAGGCCACTTCCTGTCAGACTACATCCAGGTGGAGCAGATAACAAGAAAGTAGCCTTATTAAAGGGAGTCCCCTGATCTTGGCTGCATTAAGAGGCACGGTGAGATGGGCTGTCACCCCATACCCTCTCGGCAGTAACCCGAGGGCCGAAAAATGAGTAGAGGGAAGCTGGTCAGGCTCAACCGCAGTGCTGCAGCCCCCGGCGAACTGCAACACTGCTGCGTGCATCAGGGCTCATAAGCAGACTAAGATGGAGTCAACGCGCAACATGAACGCCAACCGGAAATCCTCAGCACATGGCTGTCTAAATAGCTGACTGAGTAACTGAAATAAAACGACATCACTCTTTACACCACAGCACTGGAGTGCTTTTCATTAAACAGATACGCTTTCAGTTGATGTGGTTTCTGTTTAACAATTGAATTCAGTGTCTCATTATGGAAGATTAATAACTCTGGGATACAGGAGGTGGACAACATGACAAAAACACCACATGAAAAAGGACTTTGAGGTAACTAAATCACAAATACAAATGCAGCTACAAAGGTGAGTCATATTAGTCTGAATGCCAAGTAGCAGAATAAGTCAGTCATAAAAATATTCTTACAGTCAGTGTCGCAGGATAAACGGTTGGAAGACAGATGGACGGGACAGGAGGAAAGAGACAGGTCCAACTGGACCAAAAGACTGTTACACAAAGTATAAGTATAAAAACTGCAGAACAGTTTAATGTATCAAGGGAAACATTCTCAAAAATCATGAAAGCAAATTTCAAACAGGCAAAAAGGAACAGTGGTCACTTACTGATAGACATGCAGTTAGAGAATAGCTGCTAAAAATAGTTACAAAAGTACAAAGAACTGCTACATAACTGAATTAGAACCTCTTACCCACTCAAAAGGAACAGTACATCCTGGAATTTATAGCATGGTTGCCATTCTGAAACTACTTGTATCTATGGATAGCCCATGGGAGTTATACTTACACAAGAATGTTCTGAGGGCAGAAAGAAAAGGTATCAGCTGATCAGATGCCTTGGTCCCGCCTTCTCTACAATCTGATTGGTTATCTCTCTGAACCAATCATTTTTTGTTCTGTCCTCAGTAAAACTCCTATGAGCCTATGGACTATCAGAGACACATAGTCTGGTAAAGGAACACAAAACCTAGACCTCTGAGCAACAAACTGCTTATGCAAATGTGTGGCATCATAAGACACAATCATAACCACGCAACACCATCGATTCACTGAGCTGTGACTGTAAACAACTGCACTCAAACAACTAACCAAAACAAACAGCTTCCAAATCCATACATAATATCTTCTGTTAGCTAGGTAAAACACTTAAAACGCAATTTAACTAATGCAGAAGATGTCGCCTGTTTTTCCAATCCGGTGTATTCTGGATTCCCAGAATAGCTGTTGTGAAGTTGGGCTTACTTCACAATAAATCCAAAAAATGAACATTGTTATTTACATTATTTTGTCCACCCTCTGTAATGTACGTCAAGGATGGGGCTGTTCCATATCACTTTACCAATGTAGACTTGAAATGTAAAGACGTTGATTCTGCACTCTTGCTATCATAGCTGTACCTTTAGTTTTGTGCTTTAGAAGAAATCTCACTGTCAATAATTTCTCAAACCTCTAAATAGCTGCTAGCAAGCTGTCAGTAACACCCCTGTGAACAGTCTGTTGTGTACATGTGTTGATTCTAAGCCTCCCGCTTATTAATTGATTGGTGGCTTCATACCTGATCGGATTTCGTAATGGTTATGATCTGTGGGAACCAAGCACAGCCCTAGAGAGATGACGGTTTTATTAAAAGTCTGGGATCTTGTATGGTGCACTATATCCTTTTAATGGGTTTTGCTGACCGTTATAGATTTGTTGTGGAATACAATAACTACTGATCAAAGTCTTTTCCAATGTTATTAACCAGCTCCATAACATAAACATCTCCGAAAGGTTCACTCTCTGAATTCCAGCATGACCAAACAGGCAAGGCCTTGCAATATTGAAATCTTCCACAATATTGAAATCTTCAATGTTTGTGCCTCATTTCTAAAGTGGCAATTAATTTATGAGAAAACAACAAAATTTAAGGACCTACTTACTGAGACAACCATATAAACATGGTTTTCTATCCAGGTGTTTTCAATAACAACATACGTAGCTAATTAGCAGGGATAAATAGATGTTCCCGAAGAAGATTCTGTTATCAGCAGGAGGTACTTCAGAAGATAAGTACAACATCACAGAGATGTTTGGTGAGACTGAAGGGGCTGAGGCTGACCCATGTGAATTAGGGGAACTTAAAATGAAAGGACACAAAAATGAAAATTTCAAACTTGCCAGGACAAAAAAATGTCTCTCTGCAGACACTGTGGAGAGTGAAGAGAGAGCAAAAGAAAGGGTTTTTTTTTTTATCTGTCACTGCTGCTTTCTCTCAGTGTCCACAAACATGGACATGCCGCAGGTTCCTCCTATAGAAATGAGTCACTGAACAGATTTCAGAAGTAAGAGTCCACCATAGAGAGGCCCTGGTCTAGAGTAAGGAGGCCTCTCCCTCACTCACAGCCTCTCCACTGGCAGTCTCCCGTACTGGTGCTGTGCCCCTCCATGGGCAAACTGCAAAGGGCCCTCCTCCAGCAGCTCTGCAACTTCCCCCATGCTGCAGTGGATTTTTAAGCTCCCCCTGACAACCATCTGTTCCGTGCCTCTCCCTATGTAGTTATCTCATTTTATCCAGTTGGTTTTCGACGCAAATCAGCAACAACAATCTGTTTGCCCATCGTCAAGAAAACATCTGATTTACAGGCGCATGTTGGGAGGGAAGCCCGTATTGTCACCTCATCTGTTTTGAGAAGAAAAAGCTTGCTGTGTTTGGCCATTTAAGTGCCGTGAAAATGGGAGCTGGATCCACTGGGAGAAGGCGCTGAGGTGGGTAGTGATGAAGCTTACAGAAAAGTTGCTCGCTGCAGTTTGTCATTAGCATGTAGCTAGCCATACAACTAAGAGGAACACTGCACTGCATAAACATGTTTTCTTACAAAGTGCATCAAATGTGCCAAAAAGGGCCCAGTTACCGGTAGCACTAAGTATAAATGGATTAGTGCACAACAAGTCAAAACTGATGCCAATTGTGCTTTCGCTATTGATTTTTCTCATTTTGCCCATATAGGATTAATTCTGGAAAATTCCTTATCTTTTGTGAGGTTCTCCGGTGTCTCTGTGATTTGCATCATCCCACCAGCAAGGCCAAAGCACCAGCAATGGAGCGAGCTTGCCTCCACACTACCAACGTGTAAAAGTGATCGACGGGGCCAAGATGGATGCTCCTCCATGGCGCTTTTGAAGGAACGCGCTCCAAAGTTCCTCTTCTCCTCTGTGCTATCGCCTGGTTTCCACCCTGTCTGCCATCTTTCCGCCTCCACGGGAGGCAGCCGTAGGTTAATCGGCAGAAGGAACGGGGGAGCCGGGGGCCTCACTGGCTTCCTCCTCATTTCTCCAACCAGGGCATTCTGCCAAAGTCATTCCTTGGCTGAGCTGAAAGCGCCAGCCGGATCGGCAGCCGTTCTGCCGAGCGAGCGCAGCTTTGGGTCCCTTGTGCCCGTGAGGTGTCTCTCCACCTTCCCAGGCTGCTCCCTGCTCCGGAAAACGTGACGTGAGCTTTTAGATGTCATGGTCACCTGACACATGAGCACTGTTAGGAAACCGATCCGGACTATCAGGGCAGGAAAAGCAGGTTCTGTGAGGATTTAGGATGAGGATTTGTTTCACCTCAGTGTCTTCAGACTTGTATTCTATATAAAGTTTGCTTAAAAAAAGAAGCACCCATATGAAAAAACTATGGTTTTTATTAGACTGAAGCATTTTTCTTATTACAGTTTTCTTATTTCTGATGTTAACTACAAGGCAGTGCTTTTTCTTGTATGATTATGGCCACATTCATACCTTGATAACATATGCCTTTAGTAGGAGATACTTGTTTATTGCTTTTCTTAATAAAAATTTGTACTGCTTTTAAATAATTCTAAGGAAAGACATGTATGACCTCATTCAGTTGGTTTATTTAGACAAGAGAAAATTGCATGTTATGTTCTCAGAACACAAATTGAATGCATCAACTGAAAAAGGATGTTTCCTTATTAAATTACTCATTCTATTTGTGTGTAACCGCTGTCCATTATTCAATTGAGTTCATTTAAAGAATAAAGCATGAAAGCTAATATTAAAACATAATAAACTAAAACATTCATTATGGATTGTATACCAATGTTTGACAAAACCTTAACTTGATGTGCATTTTACATGAATAAATACATTTATGACTAATGATACATTCATTTAATATGGATTGTATGTCAATGTAGGATTATAAGTTTGGTTGTATATTTATTTTGAGTAATGATACAAAGAGCTCATATGACTCAGGTAAAACACATAAGAGTCATTCGTTATTTTTTAAAAAAACTTTTTTCAGCTTTGTTTAAGCAACGTGACCGTTCATTTTCCGATTCTTAACTCAAAAAATGCCGCTGCAACACTAAATGCAGCTGCCCCGTTAATTGAAATGTACTCATAAAAATATCTCATTTAATGCTTAGTAGTTGATAACAATCCAATAGTTTTTTACCCTTTATCAGTTTCAGCAAATACTCAGCAGGTGCTGTCTCTGATAAAAATACATGCACCAAACCTAGACTGACGACAGCCTTGTGAAACTCTTTTCGGATGGCTGGACCAAGACCGACTTGCCTGTAAATGTATTACTGTAGATGAAGCGGCTTTATTGAAGGGCAGTCACAGTCTCCCAGCCTTCCAGTCACAGTCTCCCAGCCTTCCCGGTGGAATGATGGCCGTGTGGGAGGTCATCCTCGCGGGCGGCTCCATGACACCAGCCTTAGGCGGGTTTGTAACGCTGCGCTCCCTCCCCTGCCCGTTTCCTGAGAGGAAGGCTGACCCATCGGGCCTGTTTGCACAGGTGTCTGCTGTTTTGTTCCCAGTTGCTGCACACAGGCACTACAGTATGTGCTTCCCTTACACATGTGAGTATAACCATCCATTACTGTATATTCAATGCATACCAAATAATCACCATATATATATATATATACATATACATATGTACAAACACACAACGTGTAAGTTTTCTCCTAGAAAAGCACTGATGCTGTTAAATAAAAACAATGTCATTTTAATCGCGTTTTAGGTTATAATTATCTTGCCTGGCCACCCTGTACTGGGTAAGCAGTCGGAGGATGAATGGATGGATGCATAATTATCTTGTTTATGGTTTTCATGAAATATACAATCCAGCAATAGACGCTGGACAGCAATTAAAAGCGTATCGGAACTTTACGGAACTCCGGGGTATAGCTGAAATATGGATTATTTATTATGTACTCTAGCGACAGCTGACAGAGACTGCAGCTCACCAAGGCTTTGCTCAGCGTGCACCAGAAGTGCAGGGAGTTGGGGTGTTTAATAAGGCAAAAGACAGACGATCACAGATAGA
>JAODKE010000007.1:7758141-7778805 GCA_026779605.1 Mormyrus hasselquistii | reverse complement strand
GAAAGCTGACAGAGACCGGCGCTCACCAAGGCTTTGCTCATTGTGCAATGAGGAGTCATTTTTCTTTGGATTTTCCCCCCCCCCCCCCCACGCATACTGGATTAGCAAGTCACTCATGATGTGCTGTTAGGGCGGCATCTAACTGAAGCAATGTCTGGGATGTTCCATCATCAGCAGTTATCAACAACATGCTTCAGATCTGGTTTTAGGGCAAACATTACTCAAGCAGAGTTACCTTCAAAAAACACTTTGAACTAAAAAAAAAAAATAAAAAAAAGAAAGAAAGACTCAGTCCTGCTTTCAGTTCTGCTCCCGTAGGTCAGTAATTGCACATACAGCTGGATCTACACAATCTGCTGTCATTTGTAAGAAATGTTTGTGCTGGACAGACATCAAACACTCCTATTCTAAAAACGGCTGAGTAATCAAGCGTGCGGTCCAACAAAAGTGTATCCTCCTGCTGGCATGACTCTGCAGGCAGGGACCCAGCTTCCCAAGCCGTGTGACACATCCTTTTGGAGACTCCCAGGACCCCTTAGGGGCCCTTTGCTGGCCCCCCAGGCTGGTCGAACACCAACGCCGGCATACACAGGCAGATCTGCACTTTTATAACCGGGGAAAATGCATTGGATTTAGCAAGGCTTACCGAGACAGAAATAATAGCATGTCCATCATACATTGGTGCTGGTGGATGACTCATTTGTTCTGGGCTACTGTGGGCGACATACTTTTTTTTTTTTACGTTTTTTTTTTCTTTAAAGGGTAATTCGTGAGAAGTGAATTACTGCTGCCCTTGTCTCGACGTTGAAGGAGAAACCTGCTTAGAGCCCTTCTATTTCATCATCATTTTTGCCTCCAACAAACACATTTGTAACTTAAAAAAGAAATAATTAACCATTATTACGATCGCTTAACAGTTCATTTTCATCCACGGTATTTACCGGTGCAATTCATGGACGCTTAAAAAAAATCAGTAATAACTCAGTGCGGCCTGATTTTCAGTACTCTTGCATCAGAAACTGCTTATTATGTTATAGGCAGCCAACAAGGGGGGGGAACGACAATTATAGCATATTTAGCGTTTAATTGTCATGTTTTCCGCCGCCCCGGCTCAGCCCCCATCCTGAAGCTGACGCACAGCTAGCTATTCTGGCACCGAAGTGCGATTTCAGCATCATTCATCAGCGGTGGCAACCTTCAAATCCACCACAGCGCAACAAGAAATGAACTTTCCCTTCACCCCCATTATAAATAACGCCCGACTCCTTCATCTTCTATTCCGTGTGCGTGGATGCCGAGTGAAAAATGCCGCCTCCAATAGCATCTGGTTCCGGGCCGCAGGTGTATGATGCCAGACCGATATCAGGGAGGACCGTATACAAATGTTAGTGCTGTGCAGGCAATGGGACTCAGAGTGCTGTGAAGCATCCCCAGACTAACTGAACTTGAGTTTTTGCAGAACTTCAGCAGGAATTTTGGTATTAATGGTTGCATATCATGTGGTCACTAATGGAAGGTGCCTTGTGCTGCAATATCTGCATCCATGGCTACAATATCATTCAAATGTTCTATAAGTATCTAAACCTGACAAAATCACATCACACTTTGCAAAACTAATTCAGCTAAAATTTGTCGCTGAATCTTGGATTACTTGAAATCATCACTGGTTGCCTTAATAATAGCTTCAAAAACAGGAGGCATCTGGATAACAGGTTTCAGTAGATGATTACCCAACATGTTACCCCTACACTTCTCAATAGGGGCTTGGATGGAGTTCGGCTTCCATTCTTCTGTCCAGTTCATTCGATAAAAGTTCATGTGACTGGGGTCCTGAGACTGGACAGGGTAAATACTTGGGCCAAGTTACCCTTCATTTTTTTTTTTACCTTGCTAGATTCTTCTTTCACAGTTTTGAGGCTATAGTCTTGCCGAAAAATGAATGACCATTCAATCAACCATAATCCTGATCGTAATCCTGATAGAATGGTGTGCTTTTGAAGTATGTCATGAAAGCCATGCTAGTTGAGATCGCCAAGGATTTGGGGAAAATTATCAGCAAAACAGACTGACTGTAGGATCTACACGTGCACACAGACACTCCCCCTCTCTGTGTTTTACTAATACAAGGTGTCCAATTCAGCCCACAGGACTGACTGTGAACAGACAGTATGTGCACCCTAAAGCATAGATAACTGCCTTGTAGCAGGTCTACCCAAGGTTTGACTGGTAGCGTATTCACAGTAATATGGTAAAGACAAGTTAAATCATATAAGGTGAAGAGCTGAAATGCTTATTTAAAACTTCTCAAGGTTAATAAAAAGGTTAGACTGAAAGGCAAAAAAAAAAACAGAATGCAGTATCACACAATATAGATAAGGGTAGTAAACTGTAAGAAGAGAGTAATGAGACAAAGTAATGCATAAATACATCCATTCATCTTACTGCTATTTATCCTGGACATGGTCATGGGGGTGGGGGAATGTGCAGGCTGTCCCATGTAGCACAGGGCAGAGATGCACCCCAATCAGGATCATCACAGGGGACATGTCCACACAGATGCCGACGTAACACTTAGCCATGCTTGGGGGCTGAAAAAATGTCTCCACAAGGTCAACATAACAGTTTTTTATCACATTCTGGGGACATTTGGTCCCCACAATGTAAGATACACATGCCCACACATACGAGACAGGATTCAAACCCTCAACTCTGGAAGCATGAAGCAGCAATATTTCCCAGGAAGGCACTGTGTATATAAACATTCTGACAATCTGGTAGAACTTAAATTAAAAGTAAAATGTTTAATTTTGAAAAGGAAAACAGCACTAAACGGGCATAGTTTATATTATAAGACTTGACTCCATCACACTGAATTGAAATTTGATTGATGTTGACATGGGGGTGGGTGCTTAAGACTGCATGTGGAATTCAAGTTTATAGTACTTCTTCTAAACCTGTGGTGTGGAGAGTACAGAGGGGTGCATGGCAGGACAAGGGCGCAGCCTTGGCTCGAACCCGCAGCTGAAGGACAGCGATCGGTCTTTTACCATCCTCATCCACTCAGGTGGTGGGTGCTCATTCAGGCACCCCTCCCAAGCGGAAGGAGCACAGCACAAAGCACAGGAGAGGAGTGATGGCATCTCAGAAGCAAGAGACAGTGCCGATTACCATCATTAGCATCTGATGGTTTAGCCCTGAAAGCTGACCCTGCTTAATCTGAAACAAAACCTGCATTCAAAGGTAATTGTCTGTTTTGGGATCTTTTGATTTAACCCACCCCAATTCTGAAAGCTTTGACATTTCTGCTAGTAAACTGAAGGAAATTGTCCATTAATAATACAAGTAGTAATCACGACAATGCAAAGACATCATTTAAGACCACTTGACGGAAATAAATAGTAAATCTTGAAGTGTTTATACCATGACAGTATTTATACTCTCTACCATGCTCAGAGGACAGAAATTATGCAATTAACCGTGTCTACACTTAACTGATATTAAATTAACAATTAGCCATGGATAACTTAAAAGAACAGTGAACTTTTCTCTACAGCTAATGACTTAACAGCAGCATAAATGAATGAAAATGACATCCTTCTGCAGCAGCCCGAGATTTTCTCAGAAAAGATTCTAACCTTTGTCTGAAGTCGGGACTTTGGGACAGTACAGCTCATTAAAAACGCAAATGTACTTTTGCATGTTTGCAGTAGTACACCACTGGATTACAGACTGGAAGTGATTAATGTCAACAACAGGCCGTGTTTGGGGACTGCTAGATTAAACAACAGATATTTCAAAATACACTTTGCACACAGGAAGCAGAACAGCCTATCAGGTCATATCAGGCAGGTGTTCTGGGATGATGCATAAGTATTTTACTAATGCCAGACTCCAGTATAAAGGATACCTGCTTCAATCCTCTGGCATAAAACCAGAGCCACCATCTGAAATCCACACATGGCATTAATGTGCATCTGCTAGTAACACATTTCAGCTCTTTCAGATCCTGTGCTACTTTCAGAAAACTAACCTCTGGTGCTTAGAGCAGATGTAGAAACGTACTGCTGGAATTAAATAATGTTAATTACAGCGTGCTCCCCCATATCGCCCCTCCCAGCACTGCTGTGCGCACACAGTGCATCGCATCTGAATTGCTGATGAAGTGAAAACAGGCTCACTTTGAAATTAAAAACGTGACTAAGACCACCGTTCCCTGACAGACTTGCGGAGCTTTTAAAGGCGCAGTCAAATTATTACCCTTTTTGCAGTCACATGGTCAGAGGAAGCCCAGTGTTACCTTCTATTTAGAAGAAGTCACTGTGAGAGGACTGGCACAGGGAGACGAATGCCAGCTGTGAAACCATGCTAGGGAGCCAGGTTTAAATTTCACTGCTGGCCCTGAACAGGAGCTTCGAAAGAAGTGCCTTTTTGCTGGAAACATCATATAACTGCCGCAGTCAAATGTGTGTCTGTTTGTTTACATATTTCACACTGAGACAAAACGGATGCATTTCAGTGAGGTTTCGATTGATCTCTGTAAGAAGCAGAGTATGTCCTTTTGTGGTGACTGCACAGGGTCTCCTTTCCTCGATGGAGTCCGGAGGGCTGGAGGGAGGAGGGGCGGGATCCTGTGCCAGGCAGCATAGGTCACAGAGCGGAGGGACACCCTGAATGGGATGGCAGCCCAGCACAGGGCACGTGCACACACACACACACACACACACACACACACACACACAGACACACACACACACATGCACGAGCACGCACACACACACACATACACGCGGGGAAACATATCCTTATGGGGACCACTCATTCAATTGGTAACACTAACTATGACAACCTTAACCCCTAACCTGCCCTAACCCTAATCAAACAAAATACAAGAGTTTTTGCATTTTTAGTTTTTTCATAGCAGTCACTGATTTTTATAAAATAGAATTTAAAAACGCGGATATTTATCAAGTTATGGGGACATTGTGTCATTGTGTCCCCATGAGGATAGATAAACCCGCTTGCACGCACGCGCACACACACACACACACACACACACACATACACATGCGCAAGCACGCACACACACACATACACATGCACACGCACGCACGGACGCACACACACACACGTTTGAGTTCTGTGACTCAAATCCATTAAAATGTGACACACATACAGCAGAGATGGGACATAAGCTCCCAAACACGCTCACCGCCTAAATTTTACTAAATATGTAAAATGTACTAAAAAGATCATGTAGTGGCAAAAGAAAGAAAAATCCTGAGCCTCGAGAATCATTCTTTTGCACAGCACACGTCCCAACAGAAGTTTTGCCAGAAGGTGAACAGGCGTAGGAGGCTCGTTAATCAGCAGAACCTGGAACGAATCCAGCGTTCAGCTATACTTGGTACAAATTACAGGGGAGCCAATATTACGTGAAGTACAACACAGGACAGTGAGAAGCTGACGCTGAAGCTTTTAATGAAGACAAAAAAATGGACTGATTTCGCATAATACTAATATTAATAAACAGTCTCACTAACATGCAAACTACAGCCTCTCCCCAGATAACGATGGGGTTATGTTCTGATAAATCTATCATAGGACAAAAATATAAGGTGAAAATTACTTTTAATACAGTTCACATAACCTAACAAACATCATAGCCTAATCCACCTTAAACATGCCTAGATCACTTACAGTACTTAGTCTACAGTTGGGCAAAATCATTAACACAAAGCCTGTTCTATAATAAAAATAATAAAGTATTGAATATAACTTATTAATAAATGTACTGAAAGTGAAATATTTCACCGTCGTAAAGTTGAAATGTCGCAACACGGACCATCGTAACCTGGGGAGCATCTGCACTGAGAAATAGCACTAGGAGCCCACAAAGCCCAGCAAGAACAGCCCCAGACACTGGGCTCACCATGGATTTTTTTTTTAACTACAACAAAACTGAGACACAGATGCTGTCCCTAATTAGGCAAGTACCTTAAGTCAAAATTTCTACAAGAAATCAATTAACAGCTGTTGCAAATTAGTAGATGGCGCTTCTTGAATATGTTTATTGGGTCCTTAAAACATAAATAAAAAACATTAAATTGAAACACATTTGCCCAGTTGTCATGTATGGCATGTATAGCACACGAACCGGGGAAGCAGGTTAAGGACATCAAGGCTGGGGCAAAAAGGGATTTAATGGGTGAACGGAGAGGCATCCAGAGACAAAGCAGATAACAATACAATGACAGAACTGGGGATGCACCCTCTGACGGGGACCTAAATACACAGGACTTAATGAAACAACAAGAAACAGCTGATAACATTGGGGTTTCACATGAGGTTAACGAGGGGGGCGTGGCACACAGGAGGGTCATACGAGCCGGGCGTGACACCGGTCCTTTAAAAAGCCTGATTTTGTAGAGGACCGTATATGGATGATATTGCCATATGCTGTAAATCTGAAGGTGAGGCTTCCTTTTCCAGCCGGCATTGACACAGTCCTCCCTATTTACAGAGGCTTCTCCTTCCCTGTTTGCACCAGGCATTATTCCGTGTGTTTGTACATTTTTATTATGCAGTTATTCTTTTTTATTATTTTTGCCATCGCAGGTTTCCACCCCTTTAGCCTGCTGATTACGTGTGGGATATGGACGGCGGAGCCTGGCCTTGTTCCCCAGCGGACCATTGAGTGCGGCACTGCCACGGACGCCTGGGCACTTTAATTAAAGCCGGATGAGGGGCGGGGCGGCGATTTCTCTCAAGGGCAACAAGGCAAAGTAAATCCCTGGCACAAAACTGTTATTGTCCCAACCTCTCCGCCTTCCTTGCTTTTTATTTTCGGTGGCCCGGGCAGCGGGAGGTCTCCGCAGCCTGGGGTAGCATTAATCAAACACAGAGGGACCATTCAGGCCAGTAGGAAGAACAGCGCAAGGTGCCTGCTGGGTCTCTCGGGGCTGCAGTGGTGGACACTAGAGACTGAGTTAGTTAGGGCGATGTAGGAAACACTGCTGATGAGTTAATGGAAGAAGTCTAACAGGGGCTTCTGGGGGGGGGGGAACTCCCACAATGATTCTTAATATAAAGTAACATCACGGTTTCACTCCAAAGATCCTATATTTTACCTAACAAGTGCATTTACATGTCACATCCATGCATAATTTACCCTAACTACATTACACTCTGCATAACTATAGGGGCTTGTCTCCAGAACCTCACATTTTCAGAATCGCTGGTTTGCCGAATACCCTTCGGACGACCCACCAATGCCATGGTGAAGATCCCGCTGAATTTTCCCTTAGGACACAGAACCCACTCGCACAACAGAGAGCTTGCATTTAATTTCGAGCCCTGCATTCCTGCTGGTCTGATGTGTGCTGAGACACTGCATTACTGTTTCAGCTGCCGAGTATAAATCAAACTTAATAGAGTTTGGACCATCCATTTTTCAAAGCAATCCTCTACATTCTGCTACTCAGCTATGATCTTCAGAATAGACCATTTTCTTTTTATCTGAATGGAGACTGGAAAGCAGGAGGGAATGACAATTGGACAAACACATCCCTCACTTAAAATAAATGCAGAATGATCATGCTTTTTTTTCTCCTCAGAAAACAATTGATTCATCTGTCTGTGATCTGATTAAAGCTCATCACCGGGTGATTGACTAGATATTCCAGAGTTTCTTGCTGTCTGAATGCACAAGCACTTGAGAAATCAATCTTAGTCGCCAAGGATCTGCCTTTACCGACGACTTCTAACCAACAGCACTGTCATCCTCATATATGCTACCCAGCAAATTCAAGACAGATTTGACAAACAGCAGCACCAAGATGCCTAGATTGGTGTTGAGCGGACGTGCATGGGTGTCGAGGTGTGAATGTCACCGGTGGTGAAAAATGGCCGTGGCAGGGGCCGCTTGGCGTGGCTCCTCGAAAATATATCTAGAAGGAGGGCGAAGCTCCCTTGGGGACTGAAGCTGAGAAATTGGATTTTGGAAGGTCTCCGTTCCCTGAAAAAAAACCTCCAAGCCAGTTAGCATTGCAGAGACTCCAGGGTCGACCTGGAATGTGGCCAAGGCGATCAGAGCAGTGCAAGACGCCCGTGTCCCTCAGGAGCTCTGCCTGACACGGGGAGAATGGGTGTCGTTCATTTTTAATGCTGAGTCAAGCCTACCAGCAGCTCAGCCACTAAGAGGCGATCGATCCAGTGCGAAGATGGAGCACGCCATCTGCATGCGACCGCAATGTACATATCTCATAGTTCAGTAACGGCACAGAAAAAGTGAGCTGCGACTTAAACTAAAAAAAAATAATAATAATTTCATCTCTTTAAGGGGCAGTTCACCGAAAAACTGAAAAAAGACAGATATGTTTTAGAGGGGTCTTTAGTGCAATCAAACCATCCATCACAGTGCAGAAGGTATCACCGCGTGCTCGTAGCGTGTATACGATTGGTGTGTGGAGTTCAGTAGAAGAAAACAGTTCCTACATCAAACTGCTCACTACAAAGTCTGTGGATTTTCTTGAGTAACTGGGTCATGATTTCTGGTGTATGTGTGTGTGACGTTGCTGTTGAATTTTTATAATGTTTATTTTTGGCGCTTTAATCACCACAAAAAGAACGGCATTCAGTCCCGTTACATTCGAGAGAAACCCGGCGTTTCTACGGCCGAAATCTCCAAAACTAGGCAACTCCAGGCAGAGCAACCTAGATGGATAAATAGTGCTAAAGCCCCTTTCAACGTATTTTTCAGTTTTGGGGTGAATTGCCCCTTTAATCTAGCAGGCAAACACTGTCACTGGTGATTAAATGCAGCACCATGCATCTGCTTTAAAGGTGTCGGACCATGACTGTACAAATGGATCATTGATGTGTAAGTTAACCACAAACCGGATAATTAGACTCATAATAAACTAATCTAAGGCCCTGGTGTTGACTGATCTGGTAACGATGGTCTGGGGTCATAAGATGTGGGTGGGGATTTATGGATGCTGCAGGCTAGTGAACATGCAAAAGATACACCATGTGTACAGTGAGCGATGCAGGCATTTCCTTATTCACTGGCTTGATACCACATCACTGATACACCATGTGTACAGTGAGCGATGCAGGCATTTCCTTATTCACTGGATTGATACCACATCACTGATACACCCTGTGTACAGTGAGCGATGCAGGCATTTCCTTATTCACTGGATTGATACCACATCACTGATACACCCTGTGTACAGTGAGCGATGCAGGCATTTCCTTATTCACTGGATTGATACCACATCACTGATACACCATGTGTACAGTGAACGATGCAGGCATTTCCTTATTCACTGGATTGATCACTTCTGGACTATCGGAGTCACAACTTTGGGAAAGGCAGTGCATGCATCTTTCTCCCTCTCTCCATGGTTAACGCCACCATGTGGCTTCACAATTCTGCTCTGCTCAACTGCAAACACATATATACAGCATATGGTGACCAAGCTGGGACGAGCAGGCAGAACACCTCTGAATGAGTAAATCTAAATATTAAGAAGCGGAAATTGATAAATGCTGGGAATATCTACTGCAGCAATTCAGGTTAAATGGCTTTCTGCTGAAATGCTGGCTGTCACCCCTCTGTCTGGGATTCAGACCAGCTGTTCTGGAGGTGCAGGGAGAGAGCCTTAACCACCATGCCACCCTGCCTTAGTCTCCATGCAAGACGACCATAAACACACCAAAGCTGCACCACTGAGGCTCCAAGGACATGAATCTGTCCCACATAACCTGTATTGAACCATCCAGGCCACCTGACAGTCCATACCTGGCAAGTGCAAAGAAATAGCAGGCACCGGTAACTTTCTGCACAGACAGCACAGAGCAGTAAAAATTTTATTTGCAATTATTCTATAATTGGGCAAAACACAAACAGTGCATTTTCACTTCGAGGTTTTGGGTCTTGGATCTCACTCCTACTCTAACAATAATATGAAAACACAGCTGCTCATAAAATAAATTGAGATATATATATTTTTTAATATGCAAAAAATGTCTCACCTATTAACAGTAAATTCCAGCATCCTAACAGTTTCCTTGTAATAGTCTCGTTTCTGAAAGTTTTGGGGGAGTTTGCTTTATACTTGGAAAGTACCATAACATAAACACTGTACCTCACTGATTGTAACACTTATCGGGAGTGTCGATCATGTGACAACTCAGCTCAGCAAATCAGATGCATAGGAGCCCATGTTAGCGTTAGCCAGCTTACAGCCAGACATGCTGTCTTTCAGACAGTCTGCCGTTTGTGCTGTGGTTATCATGACTCTAGCTCTGCCAGACCCTTGCCGACATTTTATTATCTTTTCTATTTTCACTCCCGGTATAAACAATGGCAGTTGCATAACCGTCCCACTGTGCCCACTAGGTCATTAACAGAAACAGACGAGTCCTCGGGACTTGCAACAGAACCACAAATTACACTCTGACAGGAACATTAGTGGCAGACAAACGCTGCTGTTAACACTCGGCACTTCTTCAAACGGGGAGGCTGCAGCGGACGGCATTGTCACCCACCAGGTAGTTGAGTCGAGTTCTAAGCGATGGGGAAGCCTGCTTTTGGGGTTGATTCCCATGGACACGCTCACTCTGCTCCCTGTATATATGGGCAAACTCGATGATACAAATTAAGAGAGGTCTAGATCCTAGAGCATAATCACATGCTTTCACTTACACAGAGAATCAGGCACTTTGTGTAAGCAGTTTGGTTAACAATCCACTCTCAGTGGTTCCGAGACCTGGCCCATTGTCTGAGCCTGCAAGTTTTGACAATCATACCCACCTGGGGAGCAGTGATGCAAGCAACCAGAATGGGGGGGACACACAAAAATACGGCTGGGGTCTGATGGATGACAAGCTAAACCCACTGTATACAGCTTAGAGACAGAAGACGGGCTTGGCAGAGAAGACTCTGCATTATCACACCAGTATCTCCAAGTGTCTCTCTCCCAAAAATACTCATCTGCCTAAAAGAAAGATCATTTTCCATACCATTAACAATGCATGTTCGCTAATGGATGAAAAACATCCAAGAACTAAAAGATGTGCCTCAAATGAGCAGATACTTCGCTGCCATGTGGGGTCCCTTACCGCCGCTACGGAACGCCCGATCGGTCTCTCACACGTCGGCGGCTGTCTCTCAGGCCCACAACACACAGCAGTAGCAGTGCCTCTGAAATTCCAGTTTACTTAGCCCACTAAACCGGATGAAAGGCTCGCCCTCCCCAGCTCCGCCCCGCCCAGGAGTGGATGTCAGAAGCAATCAAAGGTTGCCGTAGAAACAGTACGAGGAGCTGTGGCTCAAAGGAGCAACGCAACACGACGGGGGCCGCCCCAGTCGGTCTCACCGCCGATAATCAGTGCCATTCCCCGAGCCCAGGCCCGGCGCAGACGGGCTGTCAGCACATCCATTATCGGCCTTGTCACTATTTTTCATTTCAAATAAGAAAATAATTTGGATTCCCAGAAGAGGGGCCGATACATCCAACACAATAGCATAGTCTGATTTCCAGACTTTATTAAATGTCAGCCTTATCCTTCTTGTAGCAGTATGGAAAAGATTATACCCCAGGCCAGTCGCCACAGCCTGGCGGTGGGAGGGTTTGAGGGGTAGGCACTTCTGGCTTCCCATTGCTCAAACCACAGGTGCACCTTCAATGCCTCCTTTTGTTGGAAAAGAATAATGTGGGTGAATGTTGTTTTTCCTCTTTTTTTTAATATATTATTTTATTTTTCTCAGCTTTCTCACGCAGGGCCAATTTAATCGTGATTCTGTAGCATATGGTAATTCCCACATAATGCAAAGTGCCATGTGCACAATGGCTCCTTCAGAAGCCATCACCGGGTTCATCAAATATTTAACGGGCATCTAGGCGGTCGAGGGGGCCGGAAGCGACACAGTGGGCGTGCAGTTTGTCTCCAGTATATGGTGGCATGTGTTTGCGGTGACCAAGCCTTAGGGTTCACTCGTATTACTCTGCCCTCGCCTTTTGGAGTTCTGCCGTATTATCCGGATTACCATATTATCAGGAAGAGGCACCAATCTGATTTCTGGCTAGCATCTCCATGCTCTGCACAACTTACCAGGTACGAGGATTAGGCAGCTCAACAAAAAAAACATAGATTTTCCAGCTTAGTGAGCTCTCCAATCTCTCACAGAGACTCCAGGAGCTGTCACTTGTTCAGTGAACTCCATGCTGCTTCATACTCATTGTCTAAGCATGCTACATGCTACAAGTAAGCGCAAGCAGTCATCTTTTGGAACACCAAAAATAGGCAGCGACCAGTACTGGTTCCTACTGGACATTATCACAAAGGAAACAGTGCACTGGATTTGAAAAGAAAAAACGCACAGCTCTAAGTCTCTTTGCAAGTGCAGATGTATTTAATAAAATCTGTAGAATGAAGAGAATTAAGCAGCACACCTTTAAGAGTGCCCCCGGCCTGAGTGTAATTTCATCGTACAGCAACATGACATCTTATCCGTCCCTTTATCCTCCTTAACGATTGCAACCAGTAATATTGAGGGAAATGTTGCTTTTAAAACCCTGACATTGATTGACTACTGGAGATTTCCATCGCATTAGCGAGCGGTTGGGTGCTTTGAACATTATGTACAGCGGATGTGCTTTTAAGCATACGGCAGAGTGCAGCCACGTAGCCACAGTTACGCCACCTGGAAAGCGAAAGATAAAATTCACTTTCTCTGGAGATAAACAAGGTCAGGCCCATGTGCTGCTGGCATGAACACACCTGTGGGTATGACCTAATCCCTCCCCGGGGTGATCTCTGCAATAGTTGGGCCAAGGGGGCGCCCGTCTGCTGCCATAGCCCTTGGGGATGTGACCTCTAAGGACAGGAAACAGCACACTGGTTTCTTAACTCCGTTGCCCGCAGCGCCGGGAACGACATGGAGCTTGCGGCATGCTCGCCGCAAATGCAGGTTTACGGTGAGTCCAGCCGGGCTGACAAAAAGGAGTTCACCCCTGAGTGCCCCCCCCCCACCAAAGGCATCCTAAAGGCAAACAAGGTGCCCTTCCAGTCATGATTACACAAAGAGAAAGTAATTTATGGGGTCTGGAGCATCATACAGGAAACATGGCAGTACATGGTATGGGACACCCTGGATGGGATGACAGTTGATCACAGGGTGCATACATTCATACACCAAAGCAACACAGGGGAAACTCCACATCTTCTTAACGTGCCATGTAGGGGTGGGATTCAAACCCACATTCTGGAGGTGTGAGGTCATAGCGCTAGCCACACAAAGAGAAGATTCAGCGAAAAGCCCGCCACTGGCCTCGCTGCTACTCTTGGCCTCCAAGGACTCCTGCATCTTGTCATGCCGCAGTCTACATGCACCATTCCCCACAACAGGGATCACACGAGAGGCCCCGTCGCAGGGACACTGTCCTCTCAGAGATGAAAATGCCAGCCCTGACCCTCGTGGGGGGAGAAGGCACCGTCTCCTCCGCGTGGGTAGACAGGCGGAAAGCAGAAAAGATTGTTTACCCTCCATCGTTTGGTGTGTGGCATCTCCAGGGGCACGTCAGGCTGCTTTCTTACGGTCATCGGTGAAGAGCGTAAACACGGCTGGTGTCTGCTCCTTCAGCATCACCGTACTGGGCAGCAAAGGGGCGCTTGGACGTGTTTCCATAGAAACACCTTTTGTTTAATGTGCCATTCGGCTGAAGGATCCAGAGACACGTAAATTATATACAGACTGCAAAAGCCGGAGCCCTAAGACGCGGCAGGTACAGTATTGTACTGTATAAGAATGGTCGGCATGTTCATATATGGTTTTATGTCCTTTTTCCCCTTTCCATTTGAAGAGGCTGACAGCACACATACTCTACAAGTCACAGCGACATAAATCAAAGTAGTCAAAGTTCTTTTTTGTGTAAGTTAATTCCGGCCTGCTTATGGTGGGTGTTATGACGAATAAAATGCTTCACGAAACCTGTACTTCTGAGGTAAGAATTAACTTTCCTTACCTACACTTGTTCTCTCAGAACATCTCTCATAATGCTTTTCCACAGACAGAGAACCAGTTCCATCCTGGTTTGTGAATCTATTTTTGAACCAGATGCTGAGAGAAAATAGAGATCTTGTGATTCACAATTTATTCTGAATTTTGCAGTTCTTTTTTTATTGGGTGTGTAATGCATACAGAATGTTTTGGAGCAAAAACTCGGAAAACTCGGTTTTGGCTAGAAAATGTGGAAGTAAGCTGCAACAACTTAAAAAACTCAAGTGACATACAAATTCGAAAAAAACCATAAGTACAGTACTGAAGGATTTAAACTTTGTTACTTTAAACCAGTGCATGGAAATGAATGCAAATGCAAAAGATCTCCATGGGGGGGGGGGGGGGGGTTCCTGGTTGGGCACCTGGTTCTGTACTGCACTGTTTCATGGACCAGAACAGAACCAGTTCTTTGTTGGTGGAAAAGCACTATCAGGTAGGCCAGACTGGGCCAGCACAGTGCCACCAGGGGGAGCTGAGCAGTGATGCGCGTAGAGGTCCCTAGCAAAGCACAGGGGTTAAGATGCACCTGGCTCTCCCGTAATCACAGCACACTTAGAAAGTTATCTTGTGCAGAGCTCCGTTTGAAGTGAGAGAGATGATTTCATTTAATTAGGGCAGATGTTCGTGAAAAGCTGCCCAGGTCTGCTCAGGTGGGGCCATGAACTAAAAGGGAGGAATAGAGGCCTGGTTTGCCGGCTCTGCGGGCCGATCTATGGGCCTCTGCGCAGATAATTGCTTGCCCTCACTTTTCACTCCCTGCAGGAAGTCTGCAACCGGGACTCACAGCTTTGAAGTTCTCACTGGGGAAATTATCAATGGTGCCAGACTCTGTATGGCAGTGGGTTTTACCGTAGCTAGGATATTTACATATTCTTTTAATAGACACTTTTGTCCGAAGCAGCTCGTAGGACCATAGGGTACAGGTGTACGCATTAGCATGGTACAGTAACAGGTTATAAATATGCTAACAGTCATTGTGACCATTTAATTAAGGGTCGTCAGGGGTAAGCCACAAAAACGTAACAATTAGGTCATCATTGCGCAACAATGTTCAGCATACAAACGTCACAAGAAAAAAGTGGCACTAAACATCTACCGATATCTGGTCTGCATGAGTTCCCTGCCCCAACTGCATCCAGCTCAGAGGTAAGGCATGCAATGCCGCTTGATGAGAATTTTCCGATGTCCGACTCAGTAACATTTTACCAGGACTCCATATCGCCATATCGCCACACATCTTTTGCCCCCTCACCGTGTTACAGCCAAACTGACCAATCCACCTCATGGTTTCACAGGTACCTTAACCTGCAAGGGACAGTCCTGCCCAGTTGAGAAAGACATGCGGCACATAGGAATAATGTGGCTGAGGTGTAAGCAAGCTGATGGTTACAGTTCCGCCCTTTTCAGAGGAAGCTTCATGCCATTTTAGGTATGGCAATGTTATTGATGGCAGTGGCTGTATAACGTGCCAACATGCAGTATATTAGTTATATTACGGTTATTATTACACATGGGGTTCATAAAGACCCTCCCCATCCCATACGATAATACATCAACACCCTCATTAAACTGCTTTAAAATACGCTGGAAATACAGGAGGAATATGCCATAAACCTCTGAGCAAAATAATTACAAATGGGCCGCGAGCAGGGAGGGACAGAGCGAGAAGCCGCCGTCCACAGAACGGACGGGCGCGAGGCGGCAGTTCAGACGGATGCTTTCCAGTGCGCTCCTCTGCGCTTCACGCCTTTGTTATTGTTTCAGCAGAAGTGGCCAGTGTGCTGTGCCGCCCGGCCTCTGTAGAAAGAGAGGCAACATGTCGCTTTAAATGTTTTTTTTTTTTTTTATTAAATATTAAAGTAGAACAGAGCCAGCTGGAGGCCAGCCAGGCTGGGAGCAGGAGAGCCGGGAGAGCAGGGGGAGGCAGGGCAACCTGGAACTGCTGTCAAACTATGTATAGGCTGCCAGTCCGCTTAATGACATGGCACGCTGTCTAAAAGTGGCATTAAGCTAGCTCTCTCTTTCGGAATACCCGGAGGCAGCAGCCGTGTCTTTGTCCAAGGGCGACCCCGATACCCCTGCCCAGCGGGCCGGCTGGTGCCCATCTACACACCAGCTCCACCCACGTCAGTTACTGTGCTGGGTGGCAGGTTTCTGTGGTTGTTTACGAGCCGATTTCCAGACCATCTTGGTCCTTGTGCCCGTTCAGAAGCTGATGGTTCCCCTTCTGTCTGGGAGGGGTGGGGGAAATCGCTCCCATCTGTGCCAGCTAACTCTGCTGTTCACACAAGCGCAGTCCAAGGTCGTACGAAACAGCGGGGTTCTGGGGGGCTGGGAAAAGGGGTGGGGGGGGCTCCAAAGCCCCCCAAGGTCTGGCTGAATTTCATATCAAAGGAGATCAGAACGGGGCAGTTGATTCTGTCCCCCATACCCCGCAAAAAATCTGGCCCACAGCCAGTGGAATGGTGCATGAAAACATGCATCAACCCGGACAGCCATATTTATTACCTGCACACTGGCACAGTGATTGATTGTAATCACACACTGCGCCTGCATATTGATGGAATATGCAAACTGTGAAATTAAATATGCCACATTCGGGTTTCCTCAGACATTATATTTCAGCCAAAAGGCTCTTGATAAAGGCGACAGAATTCCTACAACTCCAGTGACACACGGCACCATACAGAGTATATGTCACTCTGGAAAGCTGCTGAGTCAAACAGTGTGGCTACCTTAACTGGCAGGCCTGCGCAGACGACAGCCACGACATGTGCTTAGCAGACTGAAAGTAATTATATTTCTATCAGCCCGTTTAAAAATAGAAGAAAATGAGGTGAAAGGAGGAACAGCTCACCAAGCAGAAAATGTGTGGAAATGACGTGGGTTTTTTTTTTTTTTATCCAGAAGAGCTGAAAAGGAAGGATGACAAGTAGATGCTCGTCCAGTGACTGCAGCTTCATTCCAGCCTCCCTACAACAACAGTTTTACACTCTGGAGATCCTGGGTTCACTGGGACACTTCTGGCCCTCAGGTCAGACCTACGTGAACCACTCCCTTTACGGGTCAAGTGAAGAGCTGAGAGGCAGGAAGATATATATCGAGACGAATGATGACAGCTACTCTGGTCTGTGCCGTACGTCTCACCGGGCCTTTTGTGGGCAGCAGGGATGAGCTTGTGTCACTCACAAACCAGTGCTGGTTATCTGTCTCAGGAACTCTAGGCAGAAAAGGACAGAGTGGTCGTTTTCGCCTTGCGCTGATGGCCGTGCCATGAATCACGATGTCGTGCCTAGCCAATCTTTATCCGGCAGAGCACACGTCAGCTACGGCGGCAGCGCTGGCTGTCAACGCGGCATCGATTTCGACTGTGGACGCAGAGATAACGAGTCAGGCCGGAGCTGACGGTGCTAATGTTTCAGACATGGAGCAATCGGCGGCTCTCCCTGACCCAAGGGAAGGAATCTGGGTAAGAAAAACATTTGCAGAAGCTCTTAGAAGGTGGTTCAAACTGCTGCCCCTTAATGTCTCAAAAACCCCCAAAACCCTTGTCATAAACAAGTTACCCGAGCCAAGCACTGAGGCAGCTTCTCAGTCGATATTTTCCATCTTTAGTGAAGCAAAATATGAACGTAAATTAGACTTACAGTTAACATGCAATTAGTGGCGTGTTTTGAGGCATGGCAAAGTCTACAGAGCAACCAGTTAACCGCATGCATCTAAACTGGAAACGGCAGAGCGATGCCGGTTCTAATAATGCTAACATACATAGCACGCTGCTTGGCTGCAGAGCGAAATATTCTGTGAATGAGTTTACAAAGGTCATGGAAGGCTACAGTAGTCATGTTGTGCAAATTTCAAGAAGAATTTCAAAAGCAAAATTTGAGCACTTAAACAAGTACCACATTAAAGAAAATCCTTACAAAACAAGAAAGAGCAGCGTCTAAACACCAAACCTCACATGGTCCAGTGGTACTTTCATAAGTAAAAAACGTCACAAGCAAAGTATGCAAAAGTTTGTGTTAGCAACTCGTTGCTAGAATATAACCATAAGAATTTCAAGTGGCTGCATTAAACACAACGCAGAAATGATAAACTCAGTTCAGCTACAGCCCCACTTCATAGTCCCAGCTCTGGGAGATTTAAATGGATACAATTTGTTCATTCCTTAGGCAAACATCACAGAGTGACTCTAGGTCTCGCTTTGCTCGATTTCCATAAACATGAGTAATGTTCACCGCAGCCCTCGATCGGACAGGCAAAACAGACGATGAATCGATGCACGGATAGATGGGTAATCTTTGTAAACACCACTCACCTAACAGAAGAGAAGGTCTCGTGAAGATCAACCACTGAACACACAAACAAAGCTTCTGCCTGCTTCCCTGTTATCCAGAAGGCCTCAGGTGCATCATCAACCCCCAGCCACCGGCAGCCTCCGTCATGGGACGGCCGAAGCCCCCTGCCCTGTCAGACTATTAAACATGGGCACCTGAACGAGACCCACAAAGGTCCCATTCACCATCCCCCATTCACTGTGCAGAGAAAAATTCCTGTTTTTTATGCCAATGTACTAAAGTATTGGGAAGAAAAAACCCATTAAAGAGACCAAGTGACCGCTTTCTCTCAAAACCTTTGCCTAAATGAAAATACCTCATAAAAAAGAAAGATTTTGCTTATCTTGTCAGTTTTCCTGGGCATACCATCCTTCACAGGTGGGAATATATCAGCATCCCTTAAAAATGGTACAAGAGGAAAGTCTTGCAGGACCTTTCTTTAAACATCCTGGAGAACATCCTGGTGACTGTAAGGATGATAGTCTGTTAAGTGTTACGTTTGAGTACTGACAGCCTCGGGAGAATACTTTTGATGTTGACGTTTTCCCAACTTTTCCAGCACACAAATAAATAGAAGTATACATAAGACAACACCACAGGCCACAGCTGACATGCACATCGTCAAACTCGCATTCTGTTTCAGTGGCTGTGAGAGAGAGACATTAGGAACCATCTGAAGTTTGTGTTTAGATTGCAGCCCCTGATTACTTGTTTTGTGCAGATGATTCAGAGAGATACACAACCATTTTTTCAACTATAGTTCAAAGAGAAAGTGACAAAAAATAAACTTTTCACAGTTTATTTTTTGAGATCAATGCACGCACACCAAATGACTTCAATCGGTTCTCCTCCGCCTGTGTTAAGGGAAGGGCAACCAATGAAGGACCAGGGTCGTTTGCCCACTAAAACGACAGCAGATGAAAAGTAACTTTCAGACCTTTCAAGGCTTTGTCAGAGGGGATTGTGATCCATATGTGCCATGCTGGGTTTATGATCGGAATTAGTCCAGGGTTCATAAAGGGAATAAGTGGGTCAAAACACCAATTATCACTGTGTCCACAGCATGATGGTAGGTAAACAGGCTTTAGCATTTCTTTCAGGGATTACAGGCCTAGAATTTCTCCTTCCTTTGTCCTTGTGTTAATTGATCACGAGCTGTACAAAAAAAGCACTTGTAGGAAGTCCCAGTCCCAGGTTTTCTAGAACATTCTGTTTTTCTGAAAGCACCCATCATATGTTCCATTGCTACCCAAACCATATGAGTATGAATATTTATTTGAACGTACTGCACACATGATGGAGATATTAATAATTGTGGTAACAGCTAACATTCAAATGAAGTGGTATGAAGACTTCACCTAGAAAACATTCTGTGATCTACATGGAAAATGCGTGTGCAACAGTGGCAATGGTAAAATAGCCCCGAATTGATTAAGCATTAATATCTCTGCCCTTTTTTTTGGTCAGGTTATTTGGAGGGCAAATGCAGAGTAGTTGCTGTAAACTCAAGGTGGTGACGTTAAATTGATCTTCATGATATGATGCACTGATTCCCTCTCTGTGTGACTGCTGAATGAGAAGACAAAAAATGCTGCTTTACAAACCAAATAAAACAACAAAAAGGTATGTCCCTGAAAAACCCAGCAGGTCATCATAATTGGTCTGCGTTCACGTGCCGTGACTGAGAGGCTAACGCACGCCTGCTAGCCTGCGGTAGCTATGCGGGCCTTAGATAGATCGCCGTTAGCGTTAGATTAAAACTGTGAAGTCAGCTGTGCTGCCGTTGGAGATGGACGCAGAGCCCAGTGAGCCCAGAGCATCACGGCGACATTAATCTATCTAGGGGACGGCCGTACCGACAGCGGTCTCTGTGGGCAGGGGGTGCTTCGTGAGGGGGAACTGCAGTCATGTTTCAGCCTCCGAATGCTCTGAATATTGCTGTGCCATTACGCTTTTAATGTGGCCTAACAAACGGCAGGCAGGCGCAGAGCCCTCGGTCCTCCTCGGACAGATAACTTCTGTCAACGACATACGTGAACGAGCATGTCTCCAGCCATGAGTGAGTCAGGAAGACAAACGCTGTGCTCTTACATTCAATTAAAATCCCAGATGAGTTTGTGAAAAACACTACAGACCTTTATGTTATTTGTGCTCTAATGAAAGTGGAGAGCAGAGAATGGGGGGGGGGGGGGGGGGGGGGGGTAAAAAAAATTTATCCTTTTTTCCCCCGCAGGGGGCCGGGGGCCCCCTAAACATCTT
>JAODKE010000007.1:7737494-7758041 GCA_026779605.1 Mormyrus hasselquistii | reverse complement strand
AAGAACACGTGGGGGTTTGTGGGGGGGGCGAGGGGGGGGGAAGGGGGGGGGAGGGGGGGGGGGGGGGGGGGGGGGGGAGGGGTTAATAATGATTCATCATCTGTTCCACAGCAGTGGTCCGAGTGCCACCTAATCAGCTTTATTCGAAAACATGCGGCATCGCGAGGGGAGAATCGCTGCTCTTCCAACCCATTTCGATAACCATCACTTGCACGTTCCTTAATCCTCGCTTAAAATGCATACGGGCACCGTTACCCGGGGTCACTAATAAATCACATATCCTCCGCAAGGTGCTGATCCACAGGTTCCACAATTTTTAATTTCGCAAACTGATGCCTGTCACTTGATTACCAAAGTGTGGGTGCGAAAAGGGCAATCCTTAATTTAAATGTAGCCGTGACTGGAATGGCGAACGGCCTAAAATGGCAGCTGGAGGAAAATAACCTGCTCAGCTTTGTAGAGCCGACATTCGCAGTCCGATTTTAAAAAGGCGTCTCTTTAAGCAAATTTGTCTTTAATCTAGACATGATTCCGTCTCGTTCGAAAGGTACCCTTTGCTATAATGAGATAATCGCAGCGGATTCGCATAAAGCGCAGCTCAGCGTGACTCACACCAGTGATGTATCTATGAGAGTCAAACCTGGCCGGCCGAATCAATGAATGAAAAATACTGTAATTAACACCCACATTCTCCGCAAAAGCGTATTAAACCCAGTCACCATAAAAGTCTCTTCTCCCTTCACTCTGGCCTCGATTCACGGTCTGCACTGGTATTATTGCACAATATACAAAAAGGCCACTGCTGGTGACATTTCATAACTTTAATTAATCCATCTTTCTGTTTTGAAAACCATAATTAATCTATAGCCAACATATAACAATTAACGAGTCACCTTATTAATACAGCACACCATGGCACAATGTAATTGTATAATGATACACAAATACTTTATATTGGCCACTCCTCATAATTGGGTTTACAGTATAAGATCCAGAATGTCTACTTAGCTGGTCCCTCTGTTCCATATAGATTAATGCAAGGGAAGACAGCAGCAACAGCAGGGCACCTTCAGGGAAACCTGCAGTGTATGGAAACCTGAAGATTATGAGCAGATATACGTAACTACTCAGCTTCACTACCCGCTGGTCCACATTGGGCAGGGACTAAAATGTGGGCCAGCGAGTAGTGAAGCTGAGTGGCTACGAATGTCTGCTCATAATCTGCAGGTTTCCATAAACTGCAGGTTTGGACCAGCCCTCACGGTTCTGTTGCTGCCTTGCAGCCACCCAGACTCTGTGTTTCAAGTGTCAATGTTGTTACCAACAGTTAGTGGTAAAGCGAAGCAAACACACTGACCGCTTGCAGCATGACATGTCGTGCTTCATCCCACCTTCACATTGGCTCCCGAATGCCGGAAGTGACATCATGCGGTGCGATGCAACAACAGTTCGTCATTTTCTAGATTATACTCTAAGATTGACAAGCAGGTCTCACCTCCGCAAAGAGCTGCCAGCTTTTAGAGAAATCGATAAAAAAAACTTTAAAAATTTGCATAAAATCGGGGCAGCATAATTTCAAGGGGACTCAGTGGGAAAGTTGCGGGAAGAGCTCTTGGGGATGTAAGATGCATGGGGAGTTTAGCACTTTGAAGCTGCAGAATGAAAGCATGCGCGAAGCAGACAGACAAAGAGCGGGAACCAGAGAATTAAAAAAAATCCAAAGTCCTACCTTTCATCTTTAAAAAAATAAGAAAATCAGGGAGGTAATCATGTGGTTCAGTGGGTTTGGGAGCTTTGGTTTTGATCCGACGACTGGTCCAAATACAATAGTGAGCAGAGAGATTTCACCATTGCCCTCCCTCAGCAGGGCCCTTGAGCAAAACCCTTAACTGTTGGGCCCCTGAGCAAAACCCTTAACTGTTGGGCCCCTGAGCAACACCCTTAACACCCATTTGCTCCAGGAACTGGCTGACCCTGCTATCTCAAAAAAGATCTATGTCGCTTTGGATAAAAGAGTTTGCTCAATAAATAAAATGTAAATGTAATGTCTCAAAGTGAAAGTTGCAGGGAATTCAATGGCTCTGCCCAGGGGGCTTGTTTTTGTGTGCCCCCCCCTGGCATAGGCTGGGAGCAGCAGCGCCACCTAGCTGTTTACAAGAGTTTTAAAAATTCTGAGAAGCATAATGTGAAGCCTATTGTGAGTGGAGAGGGCTTACTGAAGAGGCGGAGACACCATTTTAACACTTAAAGCAGTCATGTAGAATGATATCTTCATAATCCATTGCAATGCATTCATAAAGTATTATAAACACGGCTATAACTTTATAAAAAGGCAATACGCATTATAAATAATAATTGATACTTCATTGATCCCTGGGGAGAAACTGTCTTTAAGCATCCCTCAACTTTTTTTCTGTAGTAGTAATCTGTGAAGGGCAGCCACCTTTAGGGCCACTCAGGGAGCTGCAGATGCACTGAGGCTGGGTTTGAACCAGCAACCTGCCACAAGCCACACACCGCCCCCAGAGCAATGTTTATTATGCATTACTCTATGAATGCTCTATGAGGGTCTTTTGACCATTACAATGCATTAAGAAGGTATCTATAGTGCATCATGATGACTGCTTTAAGGAAAGTGTTATTGTTAAAATTACAAAGGGAAGGAGGCTTTTTTTGTTTGTTTTTGATGTGCAGTTCAAAGAGAGCATCTGCAGGTGCACAATTTCAGGGTTACAGATACTTGAAGGCAACAGTTCAAGAAAGGGACCGACATGTTGACGAAATGGGATAATCACAATGCGAATAGTGTAGGAAAGTAGTTTGAATTGACACATCCTTTCCAATGGTGGTAGGTGAACGTAAGAGCAAGTAAAAGGAACGGAGGGGGGGGATCTCCAAAATGACGGCAGCTCTACCCAGCAAAGCACCAGTGCAGCTAAACATCACATGACTGCAAGGGGTCAACAGGCAAAAATTAAACGTGAAAACTTTCAAGGATCTTTTTTTTTTTAATGAAAGTACTAGTTCTCTTCCAGGCTTTTAAACCATGAATAATTTTTTTTCCCTTCTCCTAGCCAAACCACTTTTCATTTGCAAGCTTTAGCATGGCAGGAAACTTAATCCGGTTCCTGGAAATTCACAAAGCACTAAGACGACTGGCTTTACAATGAGCATCGGGGATCCACGGGGGATGAAGCAAGCATGCGATTTTCAGGTCCATCTTCTTTAAAAATCAGGACATGAGACCTTTGATAAAAGTGCCTGTGCACCAGGACCTGACTGCGGAGCTCTCTCACGGCAGGGGTGCGCTTCTGCTATGGGCTGCAGCTTGAATGTGGGTGTTTAGCAGTTGCAGGTGCGACCCCCGGCGGCGCAGTTGCTCCGCGGCTGTTGCGCGGGCCTGTTCGCACCAGCTGCATGTGTGTACTCGAAACGGGCCTGGAAACTATAGAAAGACAGCCCGGGGGGGCCGGGGGGGAGGGGGGCTCAGCGACATGACAGCACTGGAGCTCCGAGCCAGCTCCCCCGTGAATTGGTCCTCACCCCCACACCTCCTCAGATTGGTGGTTAATGAGCACCACCTTTAAGCTCCTCCCGCTCCCGGAGCCCCACATTTTCCGTGCCGTGCACAGTGCACACATTTGGCTTCCTCTGAGCACCTTCCGGGCTTCACAGCTGCAGCAAATCAGACGCTGTTATGTCCAGCCACCCTCAGACACACGTTCTCCCAGCAACAGCACCCCAACTGCATGTGGCACACGGTCACATTCATTTGGTCTCCTTCAGCTGCTCTGAGACCTACACTATGAGAGTTCAGGGTATCAAAATAGGATAGTCTTTCGGCGGTCTGCATTTGCCACATTTCACCTATGTCGGTTAGAATAATGGACTAATTAAAATCACTGTCAAATCTCAACAAACACTGACCGAGAGGGAACATTCAAATCAAATCCTTCATGTTGTGTAATAGTAAAGTTATGAATAATGTTGTTGGAAGACCCATGGGAATTACCCATGGAAAACGGGTTGGGACTTGAGTGTGACAGCAGAACACAGACGACGGCCTCTCAGAGCAGCCGTCCACCGAGCTGCCGTATGTGTAACTCACTGCTCTGGACTTGTATGAGAACGTGGCGCCGCTAACGAGGGAGCTCATGAGTGACGGAATGTGCAGAGTTTTAAAAGTAACCGATTATTTTTCATAAACACCTCATTAAAGCAATGTAGTAATTTTGGGATAGATTGTCTGTAGTGAAAAATGTGCATTTCCTTCTTCAGAAAATTATCATTATTAGTGCTGTTAATGACAATGATAATAATGATAATGTATTTGTTATGATATCTTCATCAGCATAGTATTACCATAATGCCAGATGACCATGAAAGGTCTGAATGACTTAAACCACATTAGCATCTAAAAGCTGTATGCAGAGATGAGCATGTTTAATGGTAACTGACTTATCATGGAGAATGTCCCTCTCGCACCCTCTAGCCAACCTTTGCTGTAAAAAGTCACTTTGAATTTGCATGGTGCTGTTGCCTGGGGCCTTCGAGACGGAGTCCAGGAAAGAAGGCAAAGATGAACGCATCTTTCATTAAAAGGTTAAACTGTGGAATATATTCCACAGTTTATATTCCACAGACAAAGAGCAAAATGTCTTCCTCACAACCATGATGCTGAGGCACTGGCATGTAAACGAGGACTGCAGCAATTAGTAACTAATTATAAAATTAGAGCTTGGCAAAGAATTATACATATATGATCAGGTGAGAGCAACAATAAACATCATACTAAGAGAATAATGTGGGGGGAAGAGAGACGGGGCGAGGGGGCAAGAGAGACTGAGCAAGAGGGGAAGAGACAGAGTGAGAGGGGAAGAGAGACCTGCTGAGGGGGAAGAGAGACCTGGTGAGGGGGAAGAGAGACCTGGTGAGGGGAAGAGAGACCGGGCAAGAGGGGAAGAGAGACCTTGTGAGGGGGAAGAGAGACCTGGTGAGAGAGGAAAAGAGACTGGGCAAGAGGGGAAGAGGGACTTCATGGTACAGTGATGCAGTACAGATTTGGCTCAGTATTGATCTATGACACTCATGCTAGCTCATGTCCCGTTCTGCACAAACCCCTGATCGGATGATGACGACGCCTACTGAAATAACTTATCTTGGGGGGCTACAGGGTGGGGGGGATGGGGAGGGGATGAGCTCTTTTAAAATGCCATTTATGGCTAGGAAGCAAACAAAATTATAATATGAATGAGTGAGGAGAGCAGTGCCAGCATCCTCAGCTTGGCGTGACTCATTTTGGCAGCAGGAAAAACAGTTCAAGGAGGCTGTTTACCAATCCAAATATGTCCTGAAAGATTAATTCAACATGTTCCAGGTGATTCCACGGAGGGTTTCGGACCCCCCAAGTACATTATGTCTCTCTCCGGTACTTACATGTGCTAATTTAATGATTCGCTTGCGCTGTCACACAGGTGACCACAATGGGTGTGAGCGTACCTGGCCTCACCACCACTGTGGGCAGCTGTGGGCGTCTCAGGTCCCCTCTTTTGTTCGGATGTTATTGTCCTTTGGCAACAGCTGCCATGTCACCGGTCTATCCTGTCGCCCCTTTATAATGCGATTACATTGCAAGATTAACATAAATTTTGGGTGCATAGCAAATGCTCCTTTCCAGGGTGTTTCTTTAAAGCCGTCCCTGCACGGGAGGCCTGCACGGGAGGGGTTAGGCCTGGCAGCTCGTAGAAAAATGTGATGGGGGGGGCGGAGAGCCATGAATGACAGCCGGGACCTGGAGCCAGCCTCTCGAGCGAAAGTGAAGAGCACAAAAGAGAGTCCAGCCAAAAGCAGGAGCCTGGCACCTGCTCGTCTCGGAGAGGCTGAGGAACTTGGGTACAGCGAAAAGGACACAGATTTATTTTCACATGCAGTTTTTTTCAACATCCTCTTTAAACTGCGTGTAACATGGAAGTTTTACGACGAGAGGATTTAGGCAAAGGTCAGGTAACAGAACATGAATAAATCATAACAATAATCTACCCCTTACCCAGATCTCTGCATAGAGACCTTTAGAGAGACGCACCGCAGAGCTTGACAGATATGATGGATCGCTATCATTCCTGGATGGTGCTTGCACAGATACTCAAACAAAACACAAACATTGCACAACATAAGCATAAAGGTTTTTGAAATCGTAGTGGCTTTACCGAAAAGAAACTATTTTTCTACTCCCCGTGTTCTGAAGTGGGGGATTGGACTCTGTAGTCAGCAGGAAGAAAAACACCAGTGTTAATTTGCCCCAGCGACCACCGCAGACCGCACCGCAGCTAAGGCGGTTCCGAGCGCAGCCACAGCGAAACAGGACACTTCTTACATGACCTTCACTTCGCCACACAATATCAGCACACATTTCATCAAATGCCTCGTTTCAGGCAAAGAAGGCAGGTATGGAAGATCGTCCACAATGACTTTAGGACAATGCCTGTCAGACATTTTGTGTAAGGGACACATGGTAGTTCCTTACTGTATTTTGAATCTTTTTAAAGACTTATGTGCATATTGAAATCATAGGGTGGTTTTTATTGTATTTATTTATTTTCAGTTTTATTTGCAAATCAACACATTGTTCAAATGTCAATAAAATAGGTAAACATACAAGGAGGATTTTAAAAACCCACAAAACTAGTTTTGGTTTTCAGATGCCAACCTAAAATTTAGCCTACAGTGTCAACCGTATTTGGACAGCTGGATTAGCATGTAGGACATTGCAAAACACTCTTCCCACACAGCACATTTGTATACAAGTCAGTACAAGTGGCTGCCAGTATAGTGCTGTTTTTTTCATTGTGGACATTCAACCATCATGACCACCAATAAACAAGCTAACCACACTTATGGCCCCACTGGAGGGAAAACTGGATGCCTTTCAAAAATATGAGGCTTTGGCCAGGCAGCGGAAAATGAAGCTCAAAGAGACTATTCTTCAGTATCAGTCGACATCCATGTTTCAGCAAACCATGTTTCAGAGCTTATGGCTAAGAGGGGACTTGGGTTATGGCGTCAGAATCAGCGGTGACCGATCTTTGTTGTCTCAGCAGTATTGGACTTCACTGCCTATTCGCCACCCAGCTCCAACAACCCAAATGTATATGCTTACATTAAATACACACACAGATAGCAAAAGAAGTGTAATAACAGGTAAGCACGTCAACTAGCATGTGCATGCACCAAAATTACAGTTGAACCTGCAGTGCCATGCAGGGATTTTGAAGTTATTTTGCACTTCAGGTGGCCATCAGAATCAATACTGTACATTCGCTCCAAATGAAAATGTATGAGATTGAAAGCAATTGCATGGTTTATCCTGACATTTGCACTGGAGTGCAATGAAAAGCTTATATAGCATTTCCCCGTAAACCTGACAAAAGTCCAAAGCATAGGAACTGCAGAGAATCAAACTGCCAATACACAAAACAGTATTAAAATCAAACGGTAATACACTAGAAATCATACTGGACGGACCCATTTTCTGAGCTGCCATAATCCCCTAAACTCTAAAAGAATCAGCTGCCTGTTGATAATTATTATAGTCTTTCTTGTGCGCGAATTTAAGTTCTCCTGAATTTGAAACAAAGAGCTTCCTGCTTAATAAGACACAGCTGAATGATGAGACTAAGATTATTCTGCCGTTGCTGCATGAAAGCCTACGGGCAGGCCGTAAAACGGATAACGCTGCACACCGTAGCGTGTCGCCAGTCGCTCAGCATTCGAATTGCCCTCTTAATCACCCGGTTCTATAATAAGACCGAAAAACCCGTTTGTGAGGCACTGAAAAAAAGCACTGAAAAATCGGAGGATATTACAGAAGGACTAAATTGCATGAAGATTTACTGCAGATAGCTAATTGTCTGTGTGTTTGTTTACTGCCATCTATTTTACGTTTCTTTAATGTCAATATGTTTTAATTGTTCCTCCTTTTATTAAGCTCCCTGTTTCCATCTATATGCTTGGTATTATTGTATAAATCACTTGGTAACTATGAGCTAACTCATCTTTATTAGTTAATTTTTTATTTTTTTTTAAGCTGTGTTCAAAGTTCCTCTTGTTTTCATTGGTGCTTTGTGACCTTGTATGTACTAAGTACTCAAAGCATCTCCAGGAAGGTGTTCACTACATGTGGCTCTCACGGATTAACCTCTGTAGGTCATCCATGTTTATCCATGCTTGTTCTTTTAATAGCTCCTCAGCCTTCACTGCCCTTGCCTTTCCACATGCATGATAGATGCCTATTCTGAATATGACATATATGTCTGTGGCATGTACACACATTTCATTGCTCAGCTGGCAAGCAGGATTCTAAGCATTGACACAACTGCATGTTCTCCTGACACGGTGCAGATTGGATCCACTGCTCAGGGATACTACAGCATGGAAACTAGAACTTAAACCAGCAACGTCTCCCTTACAAGCCTGAGTCCTTTAACCATTATACCACTTATGGTATCAGGCTGGTCACATATTCAGAGGTACTCTGGATTAAAGGCTTGGCTTAATTACGAAAATGTAAATGACAATTCTGCGGTTGCCTGTGACACACGTATGTCACAGCCTTAGGTCGTTTATCTCTCTGTACTCAAACTATTACCCTTTATATCTGTCAGCTCACTGGGTTAGCTCACAGACCAAGACATTGTAAGCATAATGGACTACGGTGTATAAATAATTAAACACTGACCCCAGCCATTTGCTAAGATATGTAAAATAAAAATATTACAAAATACTATTTTCAGATACAGATAAAGTCCAGTCTCCTCCTACTGACAAAATAGGCCAGAATGTGTAACTAAATAGGTCAAGATTTCACACTAAATGCACTTAGTGAGTTCCTGTATATCCCGAACCGAGGTGGGACATAGAGTTTACGGAAGCATTAAGCAAAAAGTATTACGCAGACATCCAGGGCAGAATTGGGCTGGGACTGCTGTCGGCCCCTGAAGTGGGGGGGGGGGGAGAGCCGGACTGGGTGCTGGTGGGGCTTCCAACGTCGTTCCAAAGAACAACGGGTGTTAGACCGTGGTAGACGGTCATCAGATGCAAATGCGTCACTATGGGGGAGGCATCTGCGGGTGGATGTTGGCAGCCCCACCAGCACCAGTCCGGCCCCAGTGCCCCCCCCCCCCTCAGCAGGGGCGATGCCACACAGATGCCAACCCGATGCTCCCTGTTTAAATACTCATGGGAAGTGAGGCGGAGCCAGGGCTGCAGTAGCACCCGGAGAGATGGCAGAGAGAGACCCCCCCTAGCCCCTCCCTCACGCCGGGCGGCTCAAACGTGCCCCCCCCCCCCCTTCTCATCCACCCTCACCTATATTCCTGAGGCTCCTCCCACCGCACCCATCTGCTTGATTTCAGATTACTGAACACAGAGCACTAGTGGCACAATTCAGTACGTTTCCTCAAAATGTGGTAAAAAAAAAAAATATGCAGTTGAAACACCATTTTAACTGACGTGAGCTTGGATAAAAAAAATAATACTGTCAACTGACACCAGCTACATTGTTAAAGGCTCATCACCGCTCATTAATTATATAAACACCAAGTAGATTTATTATGCTTGATTTCATTACAAGCACAATATTTTTATAGTCACAATGTACAACTTAATTTATTAAAAGAACATCCATGTATTTGCTGTAAATCTATATTAAGAATCATAGAAAATGAAACTCATCGTGAGATAAACAACGGAAGCTGGGCAAAGTAAACGAACGCAAATGGTTTCCATAAATCCCAGCTGACATAATATATGTTTGCGATGCGCGGGCAGGTAGCTCATGCCTCATTTAGACGTGGCGCTGTCAGCCGGCTAACGAATAGCCGCGCTTAACTCGCCCGGCCGGATGACAGATCACCAAACAGTGCACTAGTTAGCGCCGCTGATCCTTTTTTCATCCTCAACGCCTGGCGGACAACCGGGCAGGAAAAAAAAAAGGCTGAGATAGGATGGAGGGAGCACCCGTGGGAGCAGACTGGGGGGGGGGGCACGGGGTGACGTGCTGGGGACTGGGGAGTTTGGATCTACGGTGGTCTGAACCCACGGAAGGAGGTCGCGCGTCATGCCTGCAGTGATGTGCTGCCTCTGGAGACAAGGCCGACCGTCAAGGTGAGAGGAGCAGAGGTCTGCTCTGCCCTAAAATCATTAATGCGTTTTACTGCATGCAAATGACAGGATTTATTTAAATGGGGCTAGTTTTCCTCCTCCACCACGGCCCTCGTAGGACGATACACTGACACTGAGCTATTAATAATCCTGCAGAGCAGACAGCCATTGTTATGATAGACCGCAGCCCGCTGAGTCCTTTCATGTGTGTGCAAACAGCCAAACCCCTCGACCGCTAATGAACTTTACGGTTCCGACGGGAGGTCCCAGAACACGCTGGTTATGCCCGCCTCTGGGCCTGCTGACAGTACGGCTGAGACCCGGACCAGCAGCTGACGGCACGGGAAGAGCATGAATTCTCGGTGAGGGTTTTGATCTGTACCTCTGTCTCCCAGCTGATATCAGCATACCTTAGCCCCTGCCCCCAATATCACGCCCTCTGGAAATGCCACCAGCTGCAGAAAGAACCCAGGCGGGGGCCACTCCATCCCGGTCTGCACCCCCGGGCTTTCTGGCGGGGGAGGGGATGATAATGGACCTCACATCACTGACATCGGTAGCCCACTTCTGTCAGCCACCATTCACAGACTGGGAGGGGCCCCCTCAAGCAAGATCTACAGCCTAGACCTTGCAGAAAGCACCCAGCTGGTGGAGGCCCAGCCAAACTCGATCGGCTTCGCTTCATTGAGATTATGTTACAAAGGCTGTGAAGGTGGCACCGTGCGGGACGTTTCTGTCATTAACACAGTCGCATGTTTTCAAACTGCACACATGTCAATGATGTTTAGTAAGCGCAGTCCTGTATTATCTGTCTTAGTGCCCCTGGATGCCTCATACTTACTGTCCCACCACCCCTCTAGATATAAAATAAGGTGGAAAGAGCAGCCAGTGAGTGTATTGTTGGTGAATCACTTGCATCATATATAGTTTTGTCATTTAAAAAGCCATTTAAAATCTTTCCCTCACAAGAACATCATAATGCTGTTGGGCAGATGAAAAAACAATCCCCGTTAACAGAGATTAAAATACACGTGGTAGCATTTGAAACGGAAGGCAAGCACCTGCAGGCGGCTGAGTCCCGCACAGAGCCGCACACATTACCACCTGCGTGTGTCTCAACCGGGATGTCTAACAGGATAGAGGATTAGAGCCAGGTTTTACAATATTACAGAGTGAAGTGACCTTTTCAAAGCAAGGCATTATGTATCTCCTGCCGTTGAGGAAAACCAACAGAATACGCAACAAAAAAAGAAAAAGAAAAATTCGATATCAGATCAGAGTCCGACAAAGCAAATGAATGCAAATAGACTTGTTATCCCTCAATATCGACAGGTGTGTCTATTTTCTGCAGCTTTTGTTTATCAGTGTTTTTGTTTACAAAGAATGAGTGATGACAGAGATGAGTTTGCATCACGGAATCGCAATTGTCCGGGTGAAACTGAAAAATGCTTATCAGCACAGAACACATAAGCCCTGCTGGAGAGAAAAATGCCCTTTTCAATCGCAGAGAAGGAGACGGAATATTATTCGGTGATAGCTAAACACTGTCGCTGTGTAATTTGGGAGCTGGTCTCTGGCAGGGAGGGGGCAGTGGTGGGGGTGGGGGGTGTGCGCTCAACTCCCGGGAGTTTAAGAAATGGGTAGAGTCTGTTTCTATCCGCTCAGAACAGCACCCGCCAAGAATCATGCAAACGGGTCCCAAATCCGCGCAGGAACCTACAGAGGCACACGGCAGAGACAAAAGGCTCCGGTCCACATCTCTGGGGAGACTGCTTCCGCGAACACCCCCCCCCCCCCCACCAACACATTCGCCCAACCCCGCTCGCTGGTTTCCGGTGGCGACTGTCTGAGAAGTAAGTCTGGCTTTTCTCGTGCTCCGTCTGTTCGCTCCAGAGGCGCCTGCGACTCGCTCGGCTCTCGCTGTCCACAGGAGGGGGGTGTCCCGGTGGTCCACATTCGTGGGGGTTTGCCTGGGATTTGTATGGAGAAGGAAGGGGGCGGATGAAGGCAGGAGATGCAGGAGAGGATGCTGGCAGTCATTCCTCAGTCTACAGCACCTAAGGGGCACCTAGTTTTCGATAAACCTGCCAGTGATACCTCTAAGACGGGGAGAAGGCGGATGTGGGCTCCCGTACACCCTCTTGGACGCCCGATCGGCGTGTGTGCATCCCGCCAGCCTTTGTCTCTGCGTCTTCACTTAGGGAGAGAAAAGTTATTAAGTTGCGACTGAAGGCGGCTGCGTGCTCCTTGTTCCCTTTTCCTCTGGCTTCGGAGCTCAGGTCCTGGCAGCGCACCAGTAGAGTCTAATTACAAAGACCGCAGACTGGCTGAATAATTTAAAGCCCTCCTGAAGCTGAAAAAGCCCGATCTCCTGAAAGCACAAGCAATATTTCATCATAAAGAACAGCACGATAGATGACTAGGCTACCAGTGATTGGTGTTGCAATAATGGTTCAGGGTGACTAGAAACTGAAAGGAATCAGAGAGGCGACTTCGGCTCCGGTGTCCTGCCTGCAGGGGCAGCAGACAGGTTGATAGAGTTTAGTAAGAGCAAACGCCTTCAGTTTGAGGTAAGATTTCCCTACACAGCGCAGGCTGAACACGTGTCTTGTATTTGGCAGTGAATGATGGTTTTCCTTCTTTTGTCGATCTGCAATGACAGCTCTTGCGAATTGCTGTCTGGGGAGATGGATGTGGCTGTCTGGTGCACCGGACTCTGTCCCACACTCTGCCAAAGAGAATGTCTTGAGAGGCTTCCTTTGACTCCTCCTCCATTGCAAACCCTTGCCTCGTGCTTCTTTGTTCTCCGTGCCAGGGCTTGGTGTTTTGGAGGCTCCGCCCACTTTGCCCATCCAATTAATAAAGCATGTGAATGTTACGCTTGAGGGCCAGTAGAGAGGGTGGCTAATGTGGGTTGGCGTGATGAAGCCCCCCCACGTGTCTGTTGATGAGCATCCTTTCTGGAGTTGGAAACTTGGACAATACGTCGGTGGCCATTGTGCTGATGCCCCCCTAGAATTTTCCCTCTCTCTCTCTCTTTGTCGCTCCCCTCTGCAAGTACTGGAAGCAGCTCTGTCCCCTGGTGTGCTGTGCTGTTGTAGGAATACACAGGGAAGAGAATTTTCACAAAAAAAGTACTTTAATTCCCTTTGGGACTCAGGCCTGGCTATTCGCTTCCTGCAGCCCGTATGCCTGCAGTTTGGTTCTGGTAAACAAGTGCATGATCTGTATCAGAGCTGGAAGGCTCCATTAATGGAGACATAAGCAGTTACCTTGTTAGTTATCTATCAAGCATAGGCAGTCAACATTAAAACAAGGGTAGCAACCCGCTGCTAACGGTTCACATGTTCAGTTTTCCCTCCAAATGCGTTTCTAAGAAAAAGACCCAGCATCTGCAACAAAACAGTATAATTACCATTAAATGATCACGTATGTTTCCACTATACAAAAACAGAAAAAAATATCATGAGAATTTCATTTTTCTTGTTGACTTTTCCACCTCTCATTTCCAGAGCTAAAGAATTGACTCTCAAGGTGCGAGTTTGTTTGTTCTGTACGCACTGTGCTCCAGACACTTTCACGTTCAAGCACTTCATTACTGGAGACTTCCCCGAAAATAGCTCTCCATCAATCTCTGGATGGATTTCACCGCGTGTTTTTGTCCTCTTTTCGATCCATCAGCCACAAGCACCCTGTCCGGGGCTTCTCTTCAGAACCACCATCAATTACTCTGCAAATGGACCTCTTGATAGTCAGATTTCCATGAAAACCTCTAGTCCAACAGAGAAGCTGAATTCCCGGCTCACTGTGAAAAGCTCCTAATAAAGCAGCACCCATCCTTGGGAGATTCCACCAATCAGCTGTCATTCACTCAGTTCCCCTTAGCTCTCACACCTACCCTGGGATCAGATTGACCACAAAGGCGCATGTCAGGTGACTTCTCATAGTAACATAATTATTGCAGGAGCATGTAAGAGTTAATCGAACCTTAATTTCATAACGAAACATGGAGATGTGTGTTTGGTGCCTGCTGGGGTCTTTGGTGTCTCTCTATATTTCTGTGGGTTTTGTAAGAAAAATGGGTTATAAAATAACATTATTAAAATTTATTTTTCTGATTGGAGTTTTTGTTCTGGAACCACATTCGGGGCAATGCCACCAAAAATTAAAACAGAAAATAAAAAAGGAAAAAAACATGTGTAACAATTTACCAGACGCATTTTCTTTAATTTCTGAATTTCTTAAGGAATGATACTGTTGGTCCAGGCAGTTGACCTGCTCTTTTGTAACTCTACACTTCAGTCTAAACAGGCTTGTGATATTTCCAAAATTTAAGGATAGGTTAAGCAAAATAACACTGCATGTCCTAACAAATGTCCTCCCATTACCCTTCAGACTTGCAAAGAGTGTGATTCTTAATTGGTATATCAGAAGCCAATTCTTCTATGTCCATCAAAAAGAAGAAAAAATACTGATAAACAATGCTGTGCATGTGTGTATGAATGGTGTGTGTGTGTGTGCGTGTGTGCCCTGTGATGGGTTGGTACCCCATCTTGGGTTGTTCCCTGCCTTGTGCCAGTAGCCTCTGGGATAGAGTCCGAACCCCCCCTCCGCAACCCTGCATGTGACAAGTGGTTACAAAAAATAGGTGGATGGTTGGGGTGTCACGTGATCTCGCGATATTACAACATGACAAGATTTCTCGTTGGAGTGAAAAGCGGTATGGCGAAAGCGCTACAAATCAGCTACTGTAAGCATGTCGGCGTCTGACGAAATTAGGATAGTAGATGCCCCAGACACTTTTAAATCTTTTGCGTGGCAGCATTTTGGCTACCGGCAGAAAATATAAACGGCAAAAGGGTGACAGACAAAACACGACCCATCTGTAAGCATTGTAGGAAAATAATGCCGTACTCAGCGGCTAACGCTACTACTATGCAAAGCCATTTGCAGCATCATAGCTCATTACTTAAATCCACTGCACCGGTGAAGAAAACATAAAAAAAAATGTATGTATGTTATTTATATTGTTTTATTTATATTCTATTTCATGTTCAATTGAGAAGTCGAATACTAGAGGAGCCATTTCAGTTTATGGTGAAATATTTTATGGTTCTAGATATTTGTTCTGTTCTTTACTGCATATGATGATGGTGATTATTTAAATAATTTCACCATACATCTGCAATATTTAGCATTTTTTGTCTTTCAAATTAATCAAATAAAAGGCTGCCGTCCAGTAATATATTTCCTCTTTGAAATTTTCCTTAAAATATCGTCTCCTCTCATTCTCGTGAACCCAATATCATGTCTCGTCTCGTGGGCTGAGTATATCGTTACACCTCTAGTGGATGGATAAATAATATTGTAAACTTTACATGACATCGCATTAGTCAAATACCCACTTACCAGTGTTAACTTAATAGCATAATCACAAGACACTGTGGTGGACAGATGCTACACTTGTGCTTTTATCATGCCAAAAGTCTGCTAAAGAACCACAATAGGCTTTTAAAACAACTCACTTCCTCACATGGTGGGGGACTCCCCTGCTGAAAGCGAGGCGGCCAGGGCTCATGGGGTCTGTGGAAACACCTGCAGTACCAGCAGAGCGGTACTGGCAGGTCCAGCTCTAGCAGCATTAAGTGAGACGCGGCCAGCCGATTAGCTAAATGTCATGCGGCAGGAACACCGGAGTGGGGTGGTTGTTGTATTGCACAAATAATCCTCAAAGAACTGATCCCGCAAACCGCTGGCCTTTAGAGGCAAATCTCCAAAAGGGAATTTGAGGACCAGCTGGGCTATCTGCTCAGCCTGATTCTCGTACTACATATGTGCCCGCAGATAAGCAGAACGAGCATTGTCCTGCGGACAAACGAAAGGAGAAGGTAGACTGTACAGTGCCCTGCAAAATAGCAGACATGTGTCAAAACAGAGAAGAAAGAGAACGAGATTTTTGAAGCCGGCACCAGAAATGATGGGGCCAAGGTGTGAGTCGTCGGCTCTAGGAAGGTGCTAAACTGACTTCTCAGCTGACGCTCTATTGATGGGCATTGGTCACATGACAGGAACATGGCCACACATCCATCAGCAGGTGAATATTAGGAATGGTTTTCTAAGCATCACCCTTTTTGTTTGTTTTTTACTGGTTGGTAACGTGACATCTGTAGAAGTAATGACTAAATGTCAAATGCTATTCTTGGTGATAATCAGCATATTAAAGGGGTGGCACAGTGGTTCACACTGTCACCTCACACCCTTGGACTCGGGTTTGATACTCCGTCACAGCACCATGTGTGTGGCGTTTGCACGTTCTCTTCCTATTCGAAACACATTCGCCGGGGATATGGACACAGGAAAGGGTTAAGGACTGAAACAGCTCAGCGCTAAAGTAAGTATTTTTGCGTTATTCAACACAGAGCAGCCATCTCTCTTGGACCGTCTGGAGTAATGACATCATTAGTCATTGCGGGCCACGTAGCTCAAAGGCTGAAATGAAGAGAGCGAGTGGATGCTTTTAGCAGAATGGGAAAAAACACAGCACTCTCAAGTCAATCCAGGGCAAACGGAGAAAAACGCATGCAGACAGAATCTAACAAACGCTAAAGAAAAAAAATCAACTAAAGTACACAAAAATAATACAATGTTAATTAGTGGCACTAGAGAAGTACACATGTTCCATCTGATTGTCTTCTAATTAATCTCCTGGGATGAAAACAACTGAGCCAAGGAAAGACTCGAACTCCACAAGAGCGTGACTATGTGACGTGAGCAGTGCAGGCAGGCACGGGATGGCACCGCTGGGGCGTCACTCCTTATATGCATGTAACTGAAGCGATGGAACTGCATTCAGGATGAACCACTAGTCCCTGGAATGCTGCATCCGAGGGACTCGTATATCCGTACTGGACCACTGTAGGCTGCGGTGGAATGAGACCTGCAGCTATTATGTTGCGTTCCATTTACCCCAGATGCTGGAAGCTGGGAATGACGTCACACCTGAGTTAACAGTACAGCAAGTGGGAAAGTCATTTAGCAATACTAGGGACCTGTTTCATAAAGCAGGATTTCTTGCTTAGCTGGATAACTTCTTGTATTTAAAATGCCCCAGTTTAAATGGCCTTTATTTCCTTTTACTTGCATTTCACCCAGACTAAACCTTAAATCCCACAAGTTATTTGGCTAGGCTAGAAATCCGGCTTTCTGAAACCCCCAGTTCTAGTGAGGTTCATTGTTAGCCATTGCTGGCAACAGCAGTTGGTAATAATGCATCATGCGGTATTTTGCACATACAAACACCGTAGCAACATGTCCACAGATAGCGGTTGGACAGCTCTGTGCGTACAACCAATTTAATGAGACAGAAATAAAACACAAGTGGTAACACACAGTATATAACGACAGCTTCCACTTCTGTTGATGGAGGCGGCAGCCATCTTGAATTCCGAGGTCAGGTGGGGATGCAGAAGTTCCCACAACTTTCCAAGTCGGATTTCCAACTTCGGGGGGCATTCAGGTTGAAATTCCGACTTCCCAGCTCAAATGGAATGCAGAATTATATGACCCAATCAAACAGCCATAGAGGAAGTGCTCCAGGACAGAGAATGATAAAGATTTGAAGCCTCGGGAGTCATGCACCTTCATCGCCCAAGGTTAAAAGCTCTTTCCTCAGACAGTCTGCCTCCTTACATAATCAAGTTATGCAGCAGGAAATGTTCTCTTCCTGAAGGAAGGTTACTCATGCTATTTTCATCTAAATAATGAAACGCCAGAAGAGCAAAATCACATTATTCAAACACCTTCACCAAATTACATTATCGAACTAGGATACCCGAAATCGTGTCAATGTCTCAGACGTGCGCGGCAAATGCGCATCTTGGATTCGCCATTCCGAACAGACACAGGGAGACGGACGCGTCATTTTTCAGCCCACGGAAACACTCATTCGCAATGAAAACACATTTTGGTTCAAGACAGGACAGAAGACAGCTGCACGGATTAATTTCAACATACGCTGGACTGAGATTGTTTTTTAAAATGTAAGGATACAACTGCAGCTCGGTCACCTGTGGGTGAACCGGACACTTGCTGGGAAAGGCGACTAATAAAACTCCCATGAGGAACAGTTGGACTTAAATGGGGCATTGAAAGAGTTGCGTGAAAGAGCAGAGGGTTGGTCAGAGAGTCACAGGGTTTTTGACAGCAGAATGCTGTACAGAGGAGAGTCTGACGTGAACAAAACCAGGGATTTTTTTTCCGTTACTGATACTGATGCTAACAGGACTGTGCAGGCCTGCTCAAATAACAGATGACCCCTCCCCAGATAAAACGCTTCCCGAGTCTGGCTGCTATTATCACAAGTAGCCGCGGCCAATTCTGCAGCCCATCCTACCTGCTGAACTGCTATCCATCTGTACACAGTGACCACCACAGCACCCAGCCCCATATGCACACACATATACAACCCCCCCCCCCCCCCGAGAAACACTCCCTCGCACATATTAACCCACCCACACCCCCTCCCCTATGCACACACACACATCTATACCTCCCGACAAACACAAGTCCATACACATTTACCCACCTCCTTATGCACACATATCTACACCACCCCGACAAACACACCTCCACACATATTAATCCAGCACAGCACCCACCCCCATATGCACACAAATCTACAGTCCCCCCAAACACTCCCCCTGCACATTTAAAGCTACCCACATCTCCTCTCTTATGCACACACACACACACATCTACAGCCCTCCCCCTCGACAAACACACCTCCACACATATAAACCCACCCACATCCACTCCCCTATGCACGCACACAGACACAAACGCAGGTTTGTAATTAAATCCTTGTGGGGACTCTCCATTCATTTCTATAAGGAAAACTCTAGTGCCAACATGACGACCTTAACCTCCACCCAACCCTAACCTTAACCATGTGTAACCAAACTAAATACGAGATGAGGCATTTTTAGTTTTTTGATTGTGTTCACAGATCTTCATGGGAACCTGAAAAATAGTCCTCACAATCCCGCAATGTCAAAATAACAGGTTTTTATTACATTATGGGGGCATTTGGTCCCCACATTATAATATAAACATAGTCCACATGCACACACACCCACACCTACAGCCCCCCTAGAGAAACACATTTATCTGGCAAGGGCCTGGAAATGTGTGTGTGTGCGTATAAGGGGAGGAGGTGCATGTAGGTTTATATGTGTGTGGGTGCATTTCTCCAGGGGGGCCTAATGTGTGTGTGTGTGTATATGGGAGTGGGGGGTTGATATGGGTGGGTTTATGTGTGTGGGGGCGTGTTCCTTCGACACATAGACATACAAACACACACACACACACACACTCACGCACCTACTCTCTCTCTCACACACACACACACACATACAACCCACCCCCCCAGCAACAAACAATACAAATCAGCCCAGACAGACACTCATGCATCAACAGCTTCTCCTGCTGCAGCCACAGCTGCTCACATATGTGCAGACTCACACATACAGCCTCCCCCACGTGCACAGAAATAAACACACGCACCCTGCTGTTGGTGCTACACCTGCTGCGTGCTCAGGGCCAGCCCCCATCTTCAGCTGCTGCGCTAACTGCGCTAACTGCGCTAAGCAGCCTGTCACCTCACCGCATGACCCCTTAAAGGCTGGCCAGCTCAGCCTTCTTGGTCTTCTTCTAGTGTTTCACCCACAAAGCCATAATCACATAAAAACTGGGGAAATTCCCGCTTCTCTTCTCGGGATACTTCCCCTAACTGACAATGTTAACTTGCTGTTACGTGCTATAATCCACATGAAAATAAAATACATACATTTATAACAGAAAAAAAATCCTCCATTAACACTCAGGCAGTAAGTAAATGAAATATTGCCGTAATTCATCAGAGGAGGAACAGAAAAATGGCAGTTTTGACTGGAAGAGAGATGCCGCCAGACACAGAGACACCCATATCATCATTCTGCATCATCTTCACCCTGGCCCCCGGCAGCTAAACGGAACCCCATAACCCAAATCTGATTGGGGGCTAATTTCTCATCAGGACTGGAATGGGATTCTCTCTGAACAGGAACCAACAGCAGATCCCTTTCCCGCCATACACTTTGTAGTCTGTAATGTTTATCTTCATCACACATTCCCTCACTTTAGTTTCACTTCGCAGTGTTTTCATTTGAAGTGCAGCTCCAGGCCTGAAGGTGGCGCTGTGCAAGTTTAGAGCAGGCAGGAGCCTTCTCATGCAGTAAGTGAGGGTCACGACGGCAAGCATCTGTCTCTCTCGTTGTCTGGGTCTGTCCTCAGAGTGTGTCTGTACAGATCCCCCCCCCCCCCCCCCCCCCCCCCCCCCCCCCCCCCCCCCCC
>JAODKE010000007.1:7723379-7737394 GCA_026779605.1 Mormyrus hasselquistii | reverse complement strand
GGGTTTCCCTGCTGAGACTGCTGCCCCCGCGACCCGACCTCGGATAAGCGGAAGTCAATGGATGGATGGATGGATGGCCCATATTACTCTTCACCTAGTAAATTATACTTTCCAAATTTGCGCCTAGCCATTGATATGCACAGAGATGATTTCGGACAGATTGACATACTGCTTGTCCCGGTACACCTTACAGATCGTGTACAATCCCTTTACAAAGTTGGAAAAAACTTTTTATATATATTATTATTCTTCCGTAAAATTTCTGCAATTAATGTGGGTCATACCATAGTGTGCACCCAGGCAATAGTTAGTCCTTGATGGTGTGAGGTGTGCTATTACTTTTGTTTGTATTTCACGTTACCGTGGAGACACTATTCACGATTAAACAGTACAAATCCTATGGGAATACATTGAATGCTACATTTACCATGATTCGCCTATACCTATTTTCAGCAACTTCTTATGGCATTCCTACTGAAAATAAGTAGGAGCAAAGCTGCTGCCCAACCCTCAAATACCACGACCCACACACATGTGAAACTACCTAGTGCACCCTAGCAACCATGTAGCGATGCCTAGCAACACCCTAGCAATGCCTAGTAACCACCTATAATCCAGCTAGTAACACCCTAGCAACCAGCTAGCAACGCCTTCCAACATCCTAGCAACCACCTAGTATTGCCTAGCAACCACCTTAGCAACTTTTCTTATGATTTAAGCAGAACAAAGAATCAGTAGGGGTGAATTTTTCCAGAAGGCTTGTGCTGGATGCCCTTAACCCTGACCCTGTTTCTCTCTCTGCAGTGAACACCAATGAGCATCTACTCTCCATTGGAGTCAACTTGTTGAAGATGTGAGTACTGAGATGAGGCCTCCCCCACTGCTGTCGCTCATTAGCCGTTGGTGCACGGATCCGTCAGCCTCACTGTCTGTGGCGTCTTATGACTGCAGCTTCATCTATGAGCATGTGAGGCACCATGGTATGGAGGACATCATGGCGTATCTCAGCCATCTGGGAAGCTGCGAGCTGAGTGACCCTGAGCAGCTGGAGCAGCTGGTGCAGTGTCTCCAGAAAATTAGCGATGAGTTGGACAACAACAAGGAGCTGAATGAGTGAGCAGCTTTGTAATCAAATGAGGGGGTCATGTCCCTTAGTGGCTACTTAATCACTGTATCTGGGGATTCATATCCCTTAGATAGTGGCTCCTTAATCACTGTACTCAGGGGGGTCAAATGCCTAAGCTGGGGTCTTGTGGTCTGCTGGCTACCTTAGTCTGTGAAACATGGGGTACCAAGAGGTTGCAGGATGGCAATGTCCAAGGCCACCAGGGGGGAGTGTTCTTCACTTTGGCTGCTCTGTCTCACCCAGCATGATAAATAATGCGGCACTGAGGCTGACAAAGGAGGTTTTCTTCAACGTGGCCTGTCAGCTTTTTGCTGACGGGGAGTTCAGATGGGGCAGGGTGGTGGCAATTTTTTATTTTGCCTGTCGGCTTGTGATCAAGGTGAGTACCCCCCTCTCCCCCCGTCCGGTGACGTGCTGGTGATGTGACTGTTGGATGTAGTCGCACTCATGGCTGATCTTTCCATTAGTTATGCAACATTGTTTTGGTAGATGGTTAGAAACCAGATTAACAGGACCGTCAAGTGAATGAGTGTGATAGTTAAGTGAATGAGCCACTCTGATGTTGACATGGTTTTCCAGAGGAAAATTCTGTCAGTGTGGCCATCACCGGACAGCACCAGGTGGCGACAGTGAGCTGAGTAAGTTGTTGCTTGCAACTTTTTAACAAGGTCCCTGATACCACCTACGAAATTATCAGTTGGACAGTGGACTACCTCCGAGACCATGTGATCAGCAGGATCTGGGAGCAGGGGGGCTGGGTGAGTCGCTGGGGGCCCGTAGGAGTAACTGGGAGCCAACGAGGAGCTGGGGGGGGGGGCTGGTGCTGGGTGAGTAACTGAGGAGGCCTGGGTTAGTTGCTGGGGCATATTCCTGGTGCTGAGATCCATTTTCCCTGCAGGAAGGCATCAAGTCAAGTGACTCTGGCACAAGCACATGGCAGATGGTGGGTGCGTTCCTGCTTGGAGTACTCACCACTGTACTGATCACCCTCAAGCTGTGAAGTACATGTACATGCAAATTAATGTTTTGTTCTCTGATTTACAAAAATAAACTCTTCGGTCAGTTTGAAAGATACTTCCCATCCCTTTAGAATGGTGTTTCCTAATCCGGTCCTCGAAGACCCACATACAGTTCATGTCCCTGGTAGGGAGATGGGAGGGAGCAAAAACATGGACCGGCTGTGGGTCCCCAAGGACCGGATTAGGAAACACTGCTTTAGAAGAGAGCAGTGTTGGGCATTTCAGGTCCATTAGCTACAAATCCAGACCAAGGTTTTGTTTCTACCAACCAGCTGCGTATGAAGAGCCAAAGTCACAGTGTACTCAGCTGGTTGGTAGAAACAAAACCTTGGTCTGGATTTGTAGCTAATGGACCGGAAATGCCCAACACTGGAAGAGAGTAATGTCAATCATTATCGCCACATGAATGCTGCATCTTCTAATCTCTTTTCTTGTGTTTCCCAACCTGGTCCTCATCCATGTTTTTGCTCCCTCCCAGCTCCCTGCCAGACAGGGACTGTCTGAGGGTGCCCAAGGAGTGGATTAGGAAACATTGCTCTAATCAGTCAGCAGACCAGTAGAAGAGCTGGGGGTGGACCTAGGGGTTTATTCTTCAGGGTGGCAGGCCAGGGTGATCAGCCACAACGACCCGCTTAAGCCACCAGAGTGGTCCAGTCGCTCTGCTGGCATCCGTACTGCAGGAGTCTAGAGAACAGATGAAGGATGAGCTTCATCCTGTGGGAGGATCACTGCCCAGCAGCAGCAGCACATACCTGGATATCTCTTAGCCAGATGAGGACCGTTCCTCATGGTGGGAATTTCGTAGGTCTGAGGAGTTAGAGACACAAATGAAAACGGCTAGAAAAGCACAGACAAGACAAAAACTGCTTGCAAACATTGTAAAAGACTGATAAAATACACAAATAGCACAACAAACATGCTTCAGCATGTCCACCGGCAAAACAGTGAGCTCAATTCATCACCAGCAGAGCAAAGATTATTAAAAGGGCAAACCGCGCTAAAAAGCTGCACATACAAGCCTTGGTTTGTTTGGTAACACTTTATATGAAGTGCACCTTCATAAGGCACTCTGAGGGAGGGCCAGGGTGGGTGCTGGGGGGGCAGCTTCCATCACACGGCACTGAGAAGCACGGTCCGAACGTGGCCCAAATGGGTTACTCGGTTTAGAGTGCTGCTAAAACAGGGTCGGTCTGACAGGCTGATGATTAAGCCCTCGGCTTGCCGTCAGGAACGGAGCACCCCCCCCCTCACCTCGGTACCGATGAAGGTGGGCCGGATGTAGAGGCAGGCTTCAGTGGAGTACGACACCCACTCCTGGTCCAGCTCCACCAGCTTGCGGATGCACTTCAGCAGCTGCACGTTGTCAAAGAGCAGAAAGAGCTTAGACTAGGGGGAGGGACAGAAACGTAGGCCCTGGACCAGGGCAGAGGTGGAGACAGGAGCCTCCAGCAGGTGGCACTCAGCGGTCGGCACTCCTGTACATCCTCTCCATGTTGAGCATGGGCCAGAAGAGACACATGCAACCCTCCACCCAGCAGAAGGCCTTCATCCCCTCGAAAAGCTGCAGGTCCAGACGCAGGAAGTCGAGCAACCGCCAACACCTACATTCCTGAAGTTCACCTCCCCCCACCTCTGTGGTGAAGTCCTCCCCCCACCTCTGTGGTGAAGTTCACCTCCCCCCACCTCTGTGGAGTAGTGCAGTGCCGCGGAGGTTGGGTGCAGTGACAGCTTCAAATCAAATCAAAAGGTCAAATGGCAGGAAAAATGAAAGGGAATTAAAAATATGGACTCAGATGAAGGGAAAGATGATTAATCTTTGAGTGCTTGAAAAATAAGGACATTAATAAGCTGAATTTGCTAAGGTGGGTCTTAGACATATTTGGACAGTGGCCGTAGCGCCACCGTTTGACCGATTGGTACCAAAGCATAGCTGTTTTATTGAAATGGGCATGAAAATGGTGTGGCCAGCAGGTGGAGGCAGTGCTCCATTTCATAAATGCTATTCAGTACTTTCAGGCCTTCTCTTGTGTAAATGAAGTCTGATAATGTGGCCATACTGTACAGGCAGGTCAAGTTATTTTTTTATAAATTATCCATAAGGGCAGTGTCCTGATTGATCTGCTACCAGAATGACCTAGGTGGGGTGTACACTGACGATTGGTCTGACTCACGGCGAGTTGTGCGCAAAAACTAACAAACTTTATAATATCGTAACGAAGTGATTTGTGTTTGTGTGTGGATGGGGTTAGGGAATGGTGTGGAAGGTAGTTAATTGAGTGGCTACGCCTGGGCTGTCAGGGGTGCGGTGTTACAAGAGGGAGAATGGATATTGCAAGAGTGGTAGGGGGTGAGAGCCGCACTTGATGAGAAACTTACTGTTAAGCTCAGCATTTGTGGAGTGCTGCTCGTATGCCGTTTAGGGCTGCCGGTGTTCTGTCGAGTTGAGCTACTTTGACGAGTTAGGCTACCATAGTGCTAATCGATAGCCCTAACCCTAACTCTTACCCTAACCCTACCCCCCCCCCCCCCCCCCACCCAACCCTCACCCCAACAGCTCATTAATCTCAGAGTCCCAAGCTGCAACAGGCTCACCAGGCCACTGTCACCTGGCATGGAAACATTTCCTCGCTGCTCTCATTGAGTTTAAAGGGCCTGCAGTCGCTCAGGTCACGTTCGTGCTGTGGATGGGGATGCACACATCAAACGGCAGGCCCACTGAATCGCTTTGCAGAGATCAAATAATAACGGTATATCCCAGTCAAATCCTTTTCATTTTTGTAAAGGGTACTGCTCACTCCTATCTGAAAGGACTTTTTTTTCAAATTTACTCTAAGTTTCAGAGAAAATTTGTTATTAGACTAAAAAGACCAAGAAAAATGATGAGTCAGTCAAAATTGGCTAAATGAACAGCTAATGATACGCAATAATCTATTATGTATTTAATAATGCAAAAAAATGTGTTAGTTTAATACTGTGAGGAATTCTTCTGTATTTTCATCAGCCATACGTGCTCACCAGGGATTAAAAGAAGAGTGAAGGATGCAAAAAACAGCAGCTTTTACTGGAGGACTTTCTCCGTGTCTGAGCACTCGCGCCCATTTCGAAGTCCAACTTTGTGTACATCGTGACTTTATTCCCACATCAGAGCCAATGCTGCCGGCTACAGCCTGGCCTGGGAAACAGGAGTGCCCGGCTGCAGGGAGCGGGACATGCCATGTGGCCAGCCGTATCACACGGGGGCACTGCTTATGCGTGGGGTCCCAGCGTGACGACATCACAGCTGGGATCCTCGCCTTTCTGATTTTTATGGAACCCACCATACCTGAGCAAATGGCTCAGCTTTTTAGGTGAATCTGGCTGACCTATTTTCCTCAGTCTGGGCAGAGTTAAAATAGTGTCTTAAAGGGGGGGGGCTGTAAGTCCTGGGAGTTTTTTTTTTTTTGGGGGGGGGGGGCGAGGGAGAGCTAAGAACCCCTTCCTCCTCTAAAACACCAGCTGCACTACAGGATTACTGGAAGGTAATGAAATGCTCCAAAATGTGGCCTTAGCAAGAACATGATATCAACATTATGGTCATTTATTAGTCTTGGACTCATAGCAAAGATGAGCAGAGTCCGGCGTTTATGACGGCAGACAATAAAGCAGAGCCAGTGATGTAATCATCACGACGACGGTCCAGCAGTCAGACTGGAGTGCTGCCCGCGGTGCTCAAACTCACCTACTTCAATATTTATCTTCTCACTAAATTACTTGAAGTGTAAAATTGCCAGCTGTAAGGCGCCCTGGATTAAAGTGTCTGCTAAGCAATTTAATACTAAATAAATCTCCAGATAACAATCTTTGCATTTGAAAAGTGTAATAAGATTCTTTGGCCACAAGTAGTACTGCGGTTAGGACTGAATTGCTATACTGAACACTCTTTTAAACTTTGCACAATCGATAAGTTGTTGTTTTTTCTTAAATTTTTCAGGGGCCCCTGCTTGCCTCATGCTCTTTGGGGCAGTGCATTGGTCCGGGTTGTGTAAAGAGACAAAGGTGGTGGACACTACTCAGTTTTAGAGTTTTTTTTCTTGTTGTTCAGTTCGTAAATCTAAATTTTTTTCAACTAAAACATGCAAGATTTCCCGATTTTGAAAAGCATGCAATATTTCCACGTTACAATGGCAATGATGCTGTAGAATCTGGGCATTGGACTATAGGTGGCATAGTGGTTCAGTACCAAGAGTGACAGCTTGGTTAAGGATAACTTGGTCGTTGGCTCAGCTTCCCAGCGGGGTTTGCTGTTGTGTCCTTGGCCAAAATACTTAAATTGTTATAGTAGAAAATATCCAGTTAGATTAATATTGCTGCAGGGTTAAAGGTCTGTCTGGCTTTGCAGGGCCGTATTTCTGTTTCCCTGTGTTCCCCCCTGGGGTCTCTGATCACAGCCTGTTACCCTTCTGTCGCTAAGCCACTGAAGAGTTAAGCAGCTTGCCACGTCCTGCTCAATTAATGGATCAGGCATCCTCAGGTTTTAATCACCAAAGGCTCCGGTGTGCAAAATTTCAAAGTGCTACTCAAAGGAGCAGCATACGGCGACCCAAAGTCTTGCTGTGACCCCGATGCGCTCACAAGACATCAGGTCTCATGGCTCAAGGCTAATGGTTGGGCATGTGCCTGGGGGGGTCATGCTCCTAAGGCCCCAGGTCACAAGGTGCTAACAGAAACTGCCAAAGCTCAACCGCAGAAGTATTTAGTGCCGGTGTTAACCAAAATGGCAGCATAGGTGAGCATCACCACTGGTGCCCCCTGCTTGAGGCAAAGTGATATTGGCTGGCAAGTGGACGCCCCCTCAGAAGCCAGTGCCCTAGGCAGCTGCCTATGTCGCCTATAGAATTGACCGGCCATGGCAATACTGCTGAAAATGGCGCTGACAATCAGCTCTTGGCCAACAACACTCACTTGATTTTTACATAATGGGCAGCGTTGATGTTTCTGTGATTATAAAATTGGGAGGCCAGGGATCCGGCGTTAATCCAATCTGCAACGGTGGCCAAACCACTGATCATCTGCTCTTTGAAATGGGTCCTGATGGGTGATTTGCGATTCCTGTTTCTCAGTAACAGGCAGATTGCATCCAAAACAAATTCTTTAAAAAACATGAGGACAGAAAGAAAAGAAAACATCTTGACAACCGGTTTGCTCTCCAGGGTTCTAGGACAGAAAAGTCTCACATTCTTAATCACACAAAACATTAAGCACAGAGAGTGTCCTGTTGCCCATGTAAATTACAGGAATGGCAATTGCATTAGTTCACCAAGTAAATTAAATCACTTAGCAAGCAGCCGGATGTGTCAGACCCACGTTTGCACACAACATCCTTGCTGGGTATGAGCCAATAAAGTTCCCTCATTTCCTGCCATGTTTACAGGCCCCCCCTCGTCATGGCTCATTAATTGAAAACAGCCATGTAGTAAACAAAGCAGCCATCTTTGGAAAAAGCAGCCCGCCCCATAGCGCAAGACAAAGAAACAGACCGACACAGCATTCCACTAGGGTCTACACTTGTTGTCCTGCAGACTCGTTCATTCAGTGTGCATGCATTCTTGCAGCGACGGCACAATGTCTGCGAAGCAAGTTCCTACGACACATCATGCGTTAGCATTCACAACAAACTATGACTTTAGCATCTAATGAATATGTTTGTTTTCTGTGCTTCTTGTTTTGTTTGGTTGTGTTTCATTTTGTGGTACATGCTGATATACCCTGGAAAGTGATAACGTAGATTAGGAAAGATTAGGGTCTGTCGATCACTGACCTTTTGATTATTTCAGTAAGAACATATTTTGTCTTTATTCTCTGCTTTAATAGAAATATGATGTGCAAAGATGTGTTAACGACCCCGAGACCAGGCAGTGGCATGATGTGCAAAGATGTGTCACCGAGCCCGAGATCAGGCAGTGCCTATAAGTCTTGTAGAACTCGGCATGACGTTTGAAGTGAGACGGCAAAGTATGACAACACATTAAGAACCACGTTATGCTTAAACAGAAAAGACTAGAATGGGAAACATAAACCTGACACTATGACATTTGGATGCTAGGAACAGAAATAAAGAATTCAATAAAATGTGAAAAAACAGACTTAAAATGATCTTAACCATCACACTCAGCTGAGGTCTTGCCATTCATATAACTTTCTGGAGAATCCACTAAATCAATAATGGGAAATAAAATGTATGGGTGTCCAGTTTTATTCAAGCTCACATTTGATCTGATTTAATAAGGAAAACACTGGAGGACTGACAGAAATAGATTAATGGTTGTTTATGATCGCAGCATTTCCTGTAATGCTGTGATGAAGCTGATTTGCTCGAGGCATTTATCAACATACAGCGATGAGTCAAGCCTCAAGGTCTGAAAACCGTTTCTCAAGCTGCGCGTCCAGTCCCATATTCAAGTGAAGTGTCAGTTCAGAGATTCTGGCTTTCATTTCAAGTCCCAGGTATTCAGCAGTAAAGACACAGATTACTGGAGTTACATCAGAAGAGTTTAAATTCACTTATGCTACTTACCACTGAATCTGACTAATGCATCAGAAAACATAGCACAATACCGTCCTGTGCAAAAATCATAGGCAGTCAAAGAAAATGATGTTTAGATGATCGCCATGCTGGTATGAAACTATGATATCGTGCCTGCCAAAGTGTGTCAGCTTAGTCATTTCGAAGCGTCCCTTAATGTCACCCCAGTGTTTGCAGCCACCGTCCAACAAACTCGTGTATTTTTGAGCTGACCAGCAGCACACCTTGTTTTGCTCATAAATTAATTTAATTATTTAAGTTAAATTAGTAACCTGGTGGTCATTTTAATAAATACATGGAATGCCTGGAGTGTCCCTAATGAAGCAGAGTTCATCTAGGCATCCAATGAGATATCAGGGACATTTTTGGAGAACAGAAGAAATTCTTACTAGACTTTATTGAGCCATTATTAATTTGCACAAATTGTAATGTTAAACTGTGGCTTTTTTGAGCAAATATACGCTTCCTACCAAAATAAATGGTTTTTCACATTTGACTGCCCATGACATTTGCACGGTAATGTACATATTTCAATCAACTGATTCCTTCTACTCCAGTCCTGGAAAACATTATATTAGTTCAAGTCTTTCAGGTGCTCACCACTGGTGTCAAAGACAGAATACTCCCTTTTTTAACTATTTCTGCATGAATAATTGTACCTCCAATTGCCTTTAAAGACAACGTGCACATATTAATGCATGCTAAATTTTAGCAAATTTAAATATCATCTAATATTATATATTTTACTGCAAATGGGATATTACTCTGTAACATGTTCATAATGAGTCAATATATAAATTGAATAAATTTCAATTACAGTGAAACAGTATTGACCAAAAGAATAACCATCTCTCACTGTCAGTTTGAGTCTTAGTCCCTCTGAAGGACATCATCACTGAAGCTTATTGATCACCCTCAAGATGGCAGCGATGTTTTTGAATAATAAACTGAGAACTAACTCAATCAAAACAAACCAAAACATACAGCGGATATGAGTAACGGATCCATACTAAAACCAAATCGCTCAATAATAATTTCAGTTTTTCCCTCGCTGATCTACCATGGCAGCAGGTCAGCATTTTAAGCAGCCTGACGAGACGTTGTCTTGTCACCCACTCAGCCAAAAGGGCTGGGGGACTCTGAGGTACAGACACAGCGGTGACACCACTCTCTGGAGACGGGGAATGTGCTTCAGCGGTGCCCTACATCGGGGTCTTTTTCAGACTAATCCTGCCAGTTCAGGGGGTCTTAGTGTCGCTGCCTGGCAGGATGAATCGCAGCCCCCATGTGCAGTTTGCCAAAGGCCCCCACCCCTACAGGGCTGAGTCTGCTGAGGCTGCTGATGAGTTTCTAGAAAGGGAGGCCGCACGAGAAGGAGGGAAGCCGCCAGGGGCTGCACTCTGACCCCTGTAAGCTGAAGCAAGTGCAGCCCGTTTCCTAAGCTGGGGATTTGCATCCTCAGCATGGGAGCTTGACCCTCGCGCCTGATAGCTGTACTGGTGGTGGCAATGGGGATTTCATACCTGGCCACTGCCTCACCAGTCAGCCAAGTCAGCATCACGCAAACCGCATGTTCATATGGAAATGTTTAGAAAGGGTTCCAAAGGAACTAGGAAGCAATTCAGTAGAGCACAGAGTAGTGCCACTTAAGGGCAGAGTGCAGGCATTTAGCTAACGCGCTACAAATAAAAATAAATGATCTGGTGAGGGCATGGCCGCAGGGAGAGGGATCACCAATAAAACATTACTCTGGAATTTCAGCGTGTTTAAAATTATGGATGAGCGTGAAGGCTGGAAAAAGCCATTAATTCAGACAGGCCTGTTCTGCTGCATGCAGGAAGCGGTTATAAACTACACTGCAAGAAAAAGAAAATGCGAAGGCCATTTAGGCACGCTGCCATTATCTGGTTGCCTAAAATGTAGCTACTAATGACCTTTTATTTGGAAAGTGCTGCAACTTTAAGTTACCAGCCTGGAACGAGAGAAGGAAAACCATGTTCGGTTATAACTGATGCATATTGCATGATTTCAATAATAAGTGAAACGTTTCTGGAATGTACTAGCAAAAAAATAACTTTAGATATACATGACTTCAACATTGGCACATATCCTCCAATCAAAAACGATCGCAAAGGGCCTGGAGCCTATCCCAGCAAGCTTCAGGTGCATTGTGGGATAACACCCCGGACAGGAAGTTAGCCCACATTCTCACATCACGCACACACTCTGGGGGCGTTAGAGGTGCCAGAAACGGCTTTATTCAATTTCTTTTCATATAGAAATTAGTATGTGTTCTTTGTGTAACGTGTTGCCATCATTTTTAGAAATGTGCAAAAGTCCCTTGAATTAAACTACGATTATTAATGACTTCCATCAAATAGATGAGTATGTCTAATAAGTCAGTCAGCATCACAGTGCTGTCGCCTCTTGTTTCCATGTATCCTATCTCTCACTCCTGGCGTTCTGTGGCCTCCTGCCTGGAGGGGAATATACAGCTTTGTAGGAATTTCGGTACACGATCCTATTGTCTGTTGACATTTCCAGCTAAACATTACTTCTGGAGGTAACAGTGGAAGGCAGTAAATAAAAGGTAAAACATAATTTTTCATCTCAGGGACTAGATGCTGTACCTGATGTGTTTTATTTCTATTTTGTTTTCTATGACCACACGGCACCTGAGACAGGATGTATTGAGGTTAATACTGTCATAAATAATTAATACCCATTAGCTACCAGAGCTATGTTTCGTCTTTCTCCTCTGCAAACTTTAATCAAAAAGAAAAAGAAAACTGTACCTGGGGTTAGGTGACAGTGTTTACAGCCCCTCATCCGCTTAAATGTCTTTCCAGCTCCTGATTGGTTCTCCTCCTCAGAGGCGCCCCACCCGCGACTGATGATTTGTCTCCCCAGTTCTTCTTTAGAGCAGGAAAAAGCAGCAAAGAGCTGAGCGCTTCACAGAGCAAGGCTGTATCCGTGACAAATGGCGGGGGGAATATTAAGTGCACCCCCCCCCCCCTACAGGGCTAATCGATATTCGCAGTGCACCCAGCTACTTGGAGAGCCGTTTTTGGGGACTAAAGCCTACGTCTGAGATCCAGGGCTCAGGCAGAGGCTGCGCCCGGCCAGGTGCCGCTGAAACACAGGAAATGTGCACCATTACATGCACCTTTCACTGGCCTTAATAGTAAACACAAGCTACACGGCCCCTCTCCATCATAATGGTGAGATTGTATCTCTGCATTCTAATGAATTCTGTGAAATTGTGTTTATGCTTCATGGGTCTGATGGCGTATTCAGCATTGTAAGTAACTCCTGGTAGATTAATTGCTCTCACTGAGAGGGAAATACCAGGCCAAAAAGGTTTCTACCATATTTCTCTCATTTTTTTAACTCATTTTAATTTGTTTGCAGGGCACACACTATTTTTCCTCTAGTAATGTATGATGTCAAGCTTTTGGTAGGTAACCACAATAGATCCTGTAGCGTTACATGTGCGTGGAGAGGACTGCTTTGTGTTTACACTCAGCTGGGGACATTTAACTGGGACTGTAGGTTTGTGAAACCAAAAAGAGTTAAATAGACAGTGTCACTGTGGACAGTAAACTCAATCTCCAGGAGGGAAAAAAAAAGAATGAAGGCAATAATCTCAATTCTCCCCCATCGCCCACCCCCCGAAGACACTGCTGGAAACATTTACTACACCGTCTCCCATAACCCTATGAAATACTGACCTGCTTTTATGTGTCATGGAAATTACTCTGCGTGATGGCATGAGTGATACGAGTTTATGAGCGATGATATAGTGTAGCGGCTCGCGTCTTTTCCTGAGTGCGACGGGTTTTTCGGTCTGCTGGGCGACGTCTGCCCCATCCTGCGGCATTAAGGAACACAGACGGCCTTCAACCGGCCTCCAGTCCGTCATAACATCTTAATGCACAGCACCGACAGTCAGGCTCATGGAGCCAGAACGTCGCCTGTGCCGACCGGATAATGCAGAATTTTAAAGAAAATATCAGCATGCAAGTAAAAACAAAGGAAGGCTCAAGGGACCATACTGTTAGGGATGCACATCACAGGGAACCAAACTGGGTTACCTTAACATAGCACTCTGCCACGTTAACGTTGTTTAAATTACATGTCAGCTAAAAATACTGTGGTCACACCGTATAAATTTAATGAAGGACTGTCTACCTACATTTACCTATCAGAAAGGATGCAAAAGTACCAAAAAGCACACACAAGATGGTAAACATTTTCAGCATTGCATCCATAACATAAAACTCTACCTGCTTACCTGAACTTTGGGAAGTATTTTTTCACAGTAAAGGTGTTTACGGTTTCTGCAGTTCATAAAACATTTATGAAGTGGATTTTTTTTTATTGTAAGCAAAAAATGAACTGACATGAATTTCTGAAGTGGTTTACTAGAGCATTAGATATTCTTTAGAGTGTTTTTAAAGTGACCTAAGCCTTATGTTGTCAACACACGAGGGAAAAAGGACCCTTTTTGCTTATCCAACTGCTGGAGTTGGGAAATTTTTCCATGCACTTACTACTTTAAGCATTTTACAGTTATTATGTTCATTTATTTAGCAGACGCTTCTTCCAAAGCGACGCGCGAGCAAGGACGCTAATCCGCCAGCAGCCTACAGCTGTCGAGGAGCCGGCTTGGGTATAAGGGCAGCGAGGCTGAGCTTCCGCCAATCAGCCCGAGGTAGAGCAGTAACGTGGCTCCCACTCAGCAGCCACCCTCCTCCAGGTAGCCAGTGGCTAAATGCACAAGTCCAGCAATCATAACAAAGCGCCAATGCCAAAATTGGGGTGGGGTCCTTTAGCATCCCTGAACTGTAACTGTAGGCAAAGGCTTCATACACACCACCGTCTGAAGTAAATATCAATGGCAAGAAAGTATTTACTTGGTTGTCCATTGCTGGTTAAAATGTGAATGGACTCCTTAAGTGAAAAAACAGATTGACTTCTGCTGTTGGATTTAATACAGTTTCACTCATCATATGAGACATTACAATGTTTACACGTGTCAGTGCATACCCAGACACACAGAGGCATGCACACATAAAAGCAAAGGGTCTGCCCACTGGGCTCATTCCTGAGATGGACATTTATTCAATGCACTTGAAGTTGTGTTGGATCTTTCAGTTTAAAGCCACTTTAATCATGGCCTCATTGAACAAATTGCCCACTGTGGTAAATGTTAATGGAGGTTTCCACTCCCCCAGTCTAATGCACGACATCATGGACAGTGAGTGGTCAGGCCCAGCCCCCAGCACCACACGGTCCAATGTGGGGC
>JAODKE010000007.1:7665355-7710824 GCA_026779605.1 Mormyrus hasselquistii | reverse complement strand
ATATGCATATTTTATCCACAGGAACTCAGATTACAATTTATGTTTCCCTATCTAGATAAGTGCTGCTTCATTACTGTTACGTACAAGTTGTGGCAGCTTGTCTACGGTTCATATCTGTCGAAACATATTGAATTCCAGTGACATCATACCAATATAACACTATGTTCTATGCTACATTATGACTGTGACACTGACTGACAATAAACATGAGACCCAGGGAAATATATTCATAATTTTTTTTCTTTGGATTGAAAAATGTGGAAAAACCCCAAATTGGCATATCTTTTTTAAAAAATTATTCCTGAGACAGGAAGGATTGCAGTCATTTGCATCAAATTAAAACTTTTAGATACCATGCTGTTGATTGCCCAGGAACGGAGAATGTATCCTTGGGTTCTACACAGAAAGTCAGAAAAAATGCCTCTACATGGAAATAGGATCACCTGGGCAGCCCACAGTGACCAGGTACCAGCTTTGTATTACCTGGGTGATGTTAGTCTCCTTGGCTTATCAGTCATCGTCGAAGACTAAAGCAGAGGTGGAAGGCTCTGTGAAAAAGGCTGATTGTTCCTTGGGTGCAGGACTCGGGGCACATTGTTAGTGCGAAATATTTACTCTCCCGTGGGAAAAAACATAAATCTGCTATGATAAAGAAAAAAGTAATGGATTTAATAAACACTTCATGGAAGTTAAAGGGTATGGTCCCTTTTCCTGCCTAACACACATGTTTATATAGACAAAATTTATTGTTCTTCAGTCAAGCAAGGCAGTTTAAAGGTAAACAGTGTGTGCAAGATTAACACAACAGTATTCAGCAGGTAACCAGTGACCAGCACCACTTAATATCAGACTTAATACCCTGCAGATTTTTTATGCAAAATCATATATATGCACATCATGTTTGTGTAAAAGACTAACTTGCTGTAGGCACACCATGTGCTAACTATTATCTGAAAACGATGGATTATATGTCAAAGAAGCAATGGCTGATGGAGCATTTTGTTGGTAGAGACCGCGGCTGTGGTGAGCTGGGTCGTGCACTAGGGCCCTGTTAAGTGCAACATCTCAGCTGGCTGCACATCAGGAAATGGGACAGTGTCCCAACAGCTACTTTTCCACTGTCACGTTATAGCAGACAGCCCTGGTTTCCCCCAGAAACGAAGCACTACAGGGTTGACAAAGGCCTAAAGTTCCGGTATCCTGGACAAAGAAGGGAAACAAAACCACTGTGGCCAAACAAACAGCACATGGGAAGAGACCTGTCAGTGTTCATTAGCACACATCAGTGGATTCATCAGGGTTCTCTGCTCTTGCTGAGCCACTATCACAAGTGCCAGTGTCAGTATAAGCCATTTGCCTTAAATGGATCCATCTGCTGAACACTCCAAAGGGGGGAAAACAACATGTTATAACCATGGTAGGGCACCGGAAAGAGAGTATATGACGAGAAGAGAGAGGTAAGGATGTAACTCCACCTCAGATATGGTGTTTTATTTATATTTGCACACCAAGTAAATCTGACATGTAAAAGGTTTTTACCAACCTGGTTTAAACATATTCTTAAATATGCAAGGCCCTCGGCATATTAGTGAAACTTCTGACCGGGCGGGACAGCAGCCGTTTGCATGTCATGTACATGGTGAGGGAATCCCGTTTGCTTCCTGCCACTGCTATAGGCCTATTGGGGCCTTACAGTGCAGCACGAGGTTTTACTAGTTTGCACTCCCTTCCAGGTCATTACTGGTTAGGAAGTGTGTTATAAGGCATGGAAAGAGGTCCCAGTTCCACTTGGCCATTTTAATTTCATTGGGTTGGTTTTCCCTCGTGCGCATTATGGTTGCTACTAAGCAGAAGCTGTGGGAGATCCAGATGCAGGTTTTTACATATAATTTCACTTCCATGAGCCAGAGGTCACAGCAAATTAAGCAGACCTCAGACAGCAGGTCGTTTGAGAGATTTCAGTTAGTCACATGACACCAAGTAGAGAGACAAACAGAAACGCAAAAACAGCACTGTGCCAGCAAGTACAGTGCAGTATCTTTAGTACTAAGGTTGTGGTAGTTTTTCTGCAGAGGATTACATTCAGTGTTTGCATGTCTGTCCTTGGTAAATTACTTAAACAATCAACTTAGATCTGCGACAAATGCTATTACCGAACGCGAAGACAACCCACTCTCATATTAGACTTTACTGCTAATTGTGAAATTCTACAATCAGAATTAAGACGCTTTCCTCAGCTAAACTACTCTGATAGATACATCTGCTTAGTATACTTACGACCTGCAGTTTCTCAGCGTAGATTAGGTAATACATCATGATCTTGACATCAGCATTTTGGAAACTGGAATTATCTACGACATAAAGAAATAATTCCAAAAGAAGTTGATGTATGCAATAAATAACAACACTGCAGTTTTCATTCCATTGACGTACTCTTTCATTTCCCAATATTTGCAAAACACTGGTGCATATGGCACATAATTTGAATGTTAAATATTTTAAATGAATTCCAAATGATTACCAGTTAACTAATCATGAGACAGCCATACTTTGCAATTTCCATGTAGTCATTTCATAACCTAAATAAGTAATGTCATTCACTTGCCAGTAATCACGACACATAGGCCTACATAAACCCTTTCTCACAAGACAAGAGTAATAATGTAAAGAGAAAGCTTTAAACTTGCTGGGAACTGGATTTAGCTCTGATTAAGGGTTCTGTTTCACTTAACTGTACAAATTCTTCCAGATAGGAAACAGATGCTACTGAAGTTAAATTATCCTTAAACTAATCTGCTAGCATTGCTCTATTTAAATCACTCGATACACCTAGTAGCTATTAAAATTGTTTGTTGCATACTTTGTAAAGCTTCCCGACATCCATGAGAGCTGAAACCTTACAAGCGACTACAGAACAACGTTTTATTACAATGCTGTTCTTTTTGAAATGTCCAAATTGGGCAACTTCTAGTAGATAACCATGCTACCCTCAAGAAAGAAACTTGCTGAAGACAAATTTTAATGTTAAAGTAGAAGTTCAGCAAGAAGGGGAGGGAAAGTATATGTGCCTTAATGGAACAAACCATGAGAAGTTCCCAGTCCCTTCACAGAAATACACTATATGAACAGAAGTATTGGGACACGCCTCTTAATCATTGCACTAAGGTCTTTTATTCAGACCCGTTGCACAGGTGTATAAAATTACACACTTAGCCATGCAGGCTTACAAACATTTATGAAAGGGTCGTTCTGAAGAGCTCTGTGAATTCAAGCATTGTACTGTCATAGGATGCCACCTTTCCCTGCTAGATATTCCATGGTCAGCTGTAACTGGTATTATTGCAAAGTGGAAGCGTTTAGGAACAACAGATACTCAGCCACGAAGTGACAGACCACATGAAGTAACACAGCGGGATCGCCAAGAGCCGAGGGACACAGTGCATATACGTCCACAATGCCTTGTTGACTCAGTAACTGCAAAGTTCCTCTGGCATTAACTCCAGCACAACAACCGTGCAGAAGGAGCTTCATGGAATGGGCTTCTATGGCCGAGCAGCTGCATGCAAGCCTCACATCACCAAGCACAAGGCAGAGGTCAGATGGAGTGGCGTAAAGCACGCCACCACTGGACTCTGTAGCTCTGGATCCATGTTCCGAAGAGTGACGAGTCACACTTCTCTCTCTGGCAGCATGATGGATGAGTCTGGGTTTGGCGGACGCCAGGAGAATGTTACCTGCTTGACTGCATTTTGCCAACTGTAACGTTTAGTGTAGGAGGGCTAATGGTATGTGGTTGTTTTTCAGTGGCTGAGCTAGGCCCCGTAGTTCCAATGAAGAGAACTCATAATGCTACAGTATGCCAAGACATTTTGGACAATTTTATGCTTAAAATTTCATGGGAACAGTTAGGGGAAGGTCCTTTTTTTCCGGCATGACTGCGACTCAGTGCACAAAGCAAGGTCCATAAAGACATGGTTGGGTTGGTTTGGTGTGGAAGAGCTTGACTGGCCTGCAGAGCCCTGACCTCAACCCCAATTAAGACCTTTGGGATGAACTAGAATTGAGAGTAGGCCTTCACATCCAATATCAGTGCCTGACCTCACATATGCTCTTCTGGATGAATGGGCAAAAATTCTCACAGACACACTCCAAAATCTTGTGGAAAGCCTTCCCAGAAGAGCGGCAGCTGTTATAGTTGCAAAGGGGGACCAGCTCCATACTGATGCCTATGGATTTAGAATGTGATGTCATAGAAGTTCCTGTAGGTGTAATGGACAGGTGTCCCGATACTTTTGTCAGTCTTTTGCTGCTTTTGTCGTGTGAAAAATCCATGAATCCATACAATTGAATTCTCCCTAATTACACGATTGCATTAGAAGGCCAAGCTGATCATGCAGTTTGTTTTGGACCACAGAGTAAGGGCAATGTTTTATTAATTACCTCAGAATTCATTTACTGGAAATAAGAGTCAATGCGAAAAGCACAATGGGATGGAAGTCATTACTTCATCTTATTTAATGTTTTCCCAAAGCAGACATGGCCCTGGAAAAGCTGGGAGGTGGTTAAGCTTCACCAACCTATTTAATAAGGTAGAATTCACACTAAGTTAATAGGGAAATATAAAAAAAAACAACTGAATTACCTTGAACTTTGCTACATGCACCTTTGACCAGGTTAATTATCAAATGTTATCAATAATATCAGGTCAGTATAACAATAATTCACTTTCAGCACAATGATATGTAAGTTTGCGAGGGAACGCAAAACTATTGTGAGAGAACTCAAAACGATTAAAAAAAATATATTTTCCCAGCGAGACCTTTTAGGGGCTTCGTATACCGCAGGTGCTCTGTAGAAAAACTAAAATCACAAAAATATCACTGTCCATAAGTATGTATTTTTATCTGTATTGTATAAAATCATATCCACCAAAATACGGAGCGATCTGTACACCTACAAGGAGTTTTGCACATTTGTGGATCACTTCCTGTCTATTTGTGAACTGCGTTACGTTTGATACTTCACTCCGCGGATTTTTGTCCAGTTACTGTAGTACCACAGATGATTTGTAGAAAAAATCCATAAATATGAGGTGCAGCTGCGATATATTACCATCATCAGGATATTAGATGACATATCGGGATATGAGATTTTGGTAATATCGCATGCAGCCCTACCTTCTGGAGAGTAAAAATCAGTGTATTATCATGTACAGCAGGCTTTGCTATTAGATTGCAATATATACTCATATATATATTCATGACACGGCTCTCCTTGTACCAGAATAAACACAGGCATGTTAATCCACCACTGTGAAGTCCCAGTTTTATGCAAAGCCTGAAAATACATTTTTCGGCAGACATCCTGATGATCAGTCGAGACTGTCCAGGAGTAATTTAAGAGGCATAAGACCACAAGTGAACTGAAAATGTACCTCACAGAGGTAATGTTCAAGTTCTGCGTGAATCCTCTTTTGCATCTACACAAACATTATCTTGTTAAATGCAAAATTTAATGTAAAATAAACAAAACATTCATGCCAAAGTAATTGTGCTTCTAGATGTGTGCAACATGATCTTATCTGAGTTTGCAGCATATCATACAATAAAACAGAACCTGAGAATTCCCGAGCGAGTCTGCGATTGCAGAGTTATCAAAGCAATTAGCCAAACCCTGCCAACGAGGCCTGAAGATTGATCATGTGAATAGGGCGTCAAGTTGTCCTTTATTCTTTGAACTGACAACCAAATATTCACCTGTAGGCCACTGAGCTGAAAATGTATCAACAGGTACATTAACAGCAGGTAAACAAATAACCATGGTTCCATATTTTTGTATACTTTAAGGTAAATTTAACGGACTGCTAATTTGATCTTCAGGAAAAAAATCTGCACCTTTATTGATAAATATTAAAGGCCAAAAGAAAGTGGCAGAAGGCACAACAATAATTAAAATGCTTTGTTCATATAAAAGCTATTCATGTCACCACAATAAAAGCAAATACTAAGCTAATGTCACAACACTGCAAGAATTCAGAAAGGCTTCTGGAGAAACAGAAACATGTGAGTGATAGGAGAACATACTGGGATAATGGAATAGTGTTTGGTGTCGCAGCCAAAATGAGCTGTCTCCCTACACCGATCTGGAGCTATTGTAAAAGAGCTCTGGCTTAAAAGGGAGTGGTGGCAGGCTACCCATTTGACACAGGGAACTGTAGCTGCATTTGTCCTGCCTGCATGTCACAGGGAAGCAGTCGTGTGTGTTAAATTGGCATTGTGTTACAATACATCTGTAGCGAAGTCTTGTGAGACAGAAAGCGCATTGGGGTAGAATGGCGGGATGTATTTCCAAACCCGATACCCAAGGATGCGTTCACTAATGAGAACGGGGAAAACTGCACCCATAGGACTGCTCCCGTCACGCGGGAGCTTCCTCTCGCCCATTCTTTCGTCTGCAAGGGGGGCAGTGTGCTAAACGAAGAGCGCTTTGTTTTCATTAATGAGCTCGACAGGATTTACAGTCAGGATGTGAAAGGATTTTTTAAATTTGTTTTTTTCTGGTCCAAAGACAGATGGCCAGTTTCATCTCATTTCTGAAGTCAATGTTTGTTATGGAGGAATTACTTACCCTAACCCTTATCATTGACCGGTAATATTAAAGCAGTTCAGACCTAATGACGTTTTTGACGGTTTGAAGATTTTTTTCTTTACTTATCTTCATTTGAAAACACCCCCAAGGATTTAAAATGCAGGATATAGTTGCTGTAATCAGTTTCATGTTGCTTTAATATGAAATTAAACAAAGAAAAAGTAGCTGTCCTCAACTTGGTTCTGTTTTTTTAGCCAATCAAATACGGTCTGCTTAGAAACCCGTAAGGTTCAGTCGCTTTGTGAAAACTGTGGAACAAGCAGAATGAACCTCATTTTCGCAAACGGAAGGCAGGCGCTGCACGTCGTTTATAATTTCTGTCCTCAGACATCAGTGCTAGCTCCAAATGTCAGTGTCCTGAAGTCACATTATGAACCGAAAAAAAATCACAATGCACGCGCGAGCAGCAATTTGTCTCGGGGAAAAAAACCCATCAAGACACTAATGAGGGTTTTGTCTGATGGAGAAGTGCTTTAACATATCCATTTTGTTTGGTAGAAATGGCACAGAAAACAAAACAAACCATTAGCTCAATGTCCTTTTTAACTGACGATGATGGTGATGGCGGCGCTGATGATGATGACGTTGTAGGAACAAATTGATCTTACGCTTCATAATGTGAATCTTTACTTAAGTGGGCGACACACTCCTAATTCAAGACAAATTTCAACTTTCTTTAGATTCATTTCATTGGAGTGTATAGATTTCTACCAGACTTGGGAAACATGATCATACTTTGAAAGTGATGCCTTTATTGTCACAGAACGTATTTGAATAAAATTAAGCTGAAATTTAATGCACACGGTGTGCTTAACCAGGCTCACTTATTAAATGCTCATCAAATGAATGTTATCACGAGTGCTAAAATCTCCATTGCAATTTAATTTGGGTTGAATAATAATAATAAAAACAGCCAATAACTTTACATCACTGGAGAGAAAACAAAGTGGTGGTTTTTTAAACAGCATATTAGGCTCATTATGGCACGGTTCCGAAAATCAGGACCGATTTGTTCCTCCCAGAGAAAAAAAAATACCTTCCTTATATAGACATCACTTTTATTTCCTTTGACTTTTCTGTACAGCCCATCTGAATATCATCATAGGAATAGCCTGCCCACACCCCACACTCCTCCATGATGTAAAACACTATATACTGCCTGTGGTGTATTCTTGCTTTCTGATTGCCTGCTTGCCCTCTTGTCTTGACATCCTTGTTTGCATTAGCTTGGCAGTCATGGAAACCACAGAAAGGTCACTAAAAAGGTATGTTCACAAGGCCTGACATTGTTACCTTCAGATCCACACACATCACCTCATCTCTAGCATTTTAGAAGGTTTATGAGGACACGGTGAGAATTTTCAGCACCTTTCCTACTTTGAAGGAATAATAGGTTTTTATTTTTATCATGGTTTGATCCAGAAAGGCTTTTGTTTTAACCCAGCTGGATATTTCAGCGGCGCGATTCGGTTGGAGTCTCTCACTGAACACTTAGCAGCACGACCCTTTTTAAGACTTAACTGGACAATCATTAGGTTAGGTGGTCACATTATAAGCACATTATATTATCTGTCAAATTCAAACCTCAAAATAAAAAAAACACTGAATGTAGACATGTGGAAAGAGCACAGGGATGTCTACATAAAGCCATGAAATATATCACACAGAAACACCCCCGTGTCACGGCATCATAAATGGAGGCAAACAGCAACTGGAGTTGGGAAACTGAAACCTCATGGAACTATGTTCTCCTTTTGGAAAACATACACTCCTGTTCCTGGTATGATGACCTTATGCTTTAACAAGATACATTTTTATTGACAGTCAGTCAGCACAATGAAACAATTAAAAATCTGACAAAACCACCTTATCAGTACCAATAGCATCTTATCGGTAAAGTGCTGAGCTCTAAAATTAACACATATGAAACAGAAAGGAAAGATTAACTCAACCTGAAAATCATCTTACGACTTACAACAAATGCCTTGGTAATCCAATAAACAGAGGCTGCACTCGCCCGTCATTGCAGCTAGAATACAGATTTGCATACTAATTCATTAACATGGTGTAAGGGAAGAAAACTATACAGTTATAATGATATACATAGATCAATTTGTATTTGCATGGTATAAATTAAAAAGAGCTCTTACGGTATATATAAATCAGGCTATAGTGTACGTGGGACAAAGACAACTGAACAAATGAAAAGATGAATAATGAATTTGGAGCAAAACCAAATAATTAGTAGGTGGGTATCTGGGGAAATAGCAAGTATTGCAGGCTAAATGCCCTGTATAGATTATCATATGTGACTCCAAGGACAAACCTGTAGCTGTCTGTTCTGTTTATGGTTACATTATATTTACATTGCACATCAGCGACATGCCAGTGTGAGGCACGACCTCCCAAGCTGATGGTATTAACTGCTGGACACCACTGACCTACCCTTGAACAGCCACAGCTCCAGCTGTATAAAGAAGTGAAAAATGTATGTTCCATTTCATCTTCAAAAACATCATGTCAATGAACATCCACGGCGAAGCCTTGAAAGACACTCTAGGGACAGTAGCAGGCATGCCTCTTACTTCATTCATTATTCAAGAAACTCTCATCTGTCACCCATTTACCTTTGACGTCCAGCAGAGGTGTTCTGTTTAAAAATCAAGAGATAAGGGGGAAGATTATTCATTATCTCTGTAATGGATTAACTAATCAATACATCACATTCATTTGTGAAGCACTTACTTTGCATACAAAACCTGGCTGATAAAACAACTGGCTTTCCACTAGTGTCATGTTTTCAGGCTCTCTGGGCTGTAATTCAGGTACCCCTTCTGCCAAGTTCTAATTCTGAATTCACTGGAAGCACTGAAAAGGCTGACCAGCCCCTTGTGCACAGCCCCATGGGCCTATCTGGAAAGCATCTGAAGAAGACTCTCTAGTCAGCTGGCAAACAAACCACGGCCATTAGAACCATTCAATGGGGGAAGGAAAGATAGACCCATTACAGTTACCAAGTGAAATATATGAAGTTAACTATTTTGCCCAGAACACAAGCTAAAAGCCGGAGTGTACTTTCCTGAAGAAGCTTTTCAGCTTTTCCTAATAGCTTTAGGCAACACCAAAGACGCCTTGTGACAAACAATTAGTAAGGTGTGTGACACCCTGCAACAGACACAAAGGCTGAAGGTGTCCTTTCGATCACCTGCAATCTGGCTGTGGCACACGACGTGCTCCCTGGTGCCCATTACTCAGGCAGGTTGCTTAGAGGAGAGCAGTCACATACCACAGCAACGGACCTCTTAATACAAAGCCAGCAATAAGGAATTGAGTGGCGGGTCCTAGACTACTAAGCTGCTATAGCCTCAGAGGGTCAATGGGAAAGTGCAGTGAAATGTTTCGTGAAGGATATGCCCCACGAATTAGCAACTTTCCTGAGTGATAATGTTGGTGTTTTGTTTTTTCCTGGGGCGCAAAGTAATTACTGCACCATGTTGATTTCAGGCAGCTTTTTCACCCAGATTTACATTTCAATGGGAGCTGCATCACAGTACATTACTATTCAGGTTGAAAGAAACAGCTATACATTGAAAAACAGTTACCTTATCAGCTCTCAATTGAGAGAAAGCTGCAGAGTGGCACCTTTTCTGACACAAAAAAGGCTAAACGGGAGTAACTCAAAGTACTTTGATCTGGGTTTATTCCCATTGCACAACACAAGAACAACAATAATACAGGCAGACATTCCCAATGAGCGTTTCACCTTTTGTAACTTCCTCAACGTTTATTTTCTTTTTACAGCTCTCAAGTGTGTTTTACAAATTGTGCGTTTCCATGGTTCCAAGTCATTGGTGTTGGTTTTAAGATGCTGGCAACTTCTGACGGCATTAAGCCAGTGTTTAGATGGTAGTCTGTGGCTTTAAACCCCTCACCAAACAAGCCATTTGTCCCGACTAAAATCTTAAACAAAGCTCTATACCTTTTGGTTGACCTGTCGCTGACATCTAACACAGACTTCAGAGAGCCCCTATAAGAATGGATGGGGGTGGACGGGGGGGCCTCCCCATCTCGTATTTCCACATTTAAAGCAGCAGTGGAAGATAGAGATGAAAGGATTCATTTGACGCAATGAAAAGAGACACAGCACACCCACAACTGGCCACAGAGCAGGCATATGGAGTAACAATGGACATGGAGGGATCTTGGTGTCAAGAGAATATTTCTTTGTCCTTTTTACCTCCAGCCAAAAAGTTATTTGGTGGTGTTATCATTGTGACGTATATTTTCGATCAAGGATATTGTGACAGTGATTAATTACGAAAAAGCAAATTGATCATTGTTGCCGTTAATCATTGCCTGCTTGCTTCTTTAGCAACATTTGATGAATTAGTTTGATGTAAAAAGCTGACTTGGTGTAAATCAGAGAAGGAAATCCAAAGTGTGTTACATGTTAAGATAACGCCGCAGATCTGAGGGCAGCAACTCTCAGATTGAAACATAAGCAAGTGACCCCCAACGCTGAGTTGGGAACAGAGGTATCTTATGATTGAGAGATACAAAGGGGCTGGTTAAAAAATTAGTTGCATTCACTCCGTTCATGGAGGAGAGAAAATGGACCTTGAAAAGCTGCCTTTGCCATTGTAACAGATACGGCGTTCTGGTCCGATTAGCAGCTTGCAGGGTTGTTTGCTGAATGGCTGAAGACCACACAAACCCGCTCTGTGGACTTAGCCTAGTTTCAGCAGCCAAGAGCTGCCCATTGAAAATTGTCCACACTTCCTTGTGGCTTGGATCTTTCAGCAGCAGAAATCCGCATTTTTGTCTTTGGATTGAAAGTCAGATTAATCCCTTTATTGGCCTGAAACAGTTCCCCTGTGAACGCAGGTCATGTGATGCGGGATGTGTGCCTCATTCTGCTCCATCCACCACCTCCAGCTCCTCAGTGGTCTACATCTAACAGGGACAGCATTCACAGCATCAGCTCATCTTCTGTTTGTGGTATCCATTCCCATTCCGATATAAAACAAATCATTTTGCCCTTTAGTCTACCAGTTGTGACAAATCAGCGCTATAGTGTCACATCTCTGGCCATGCAAAGGCTGTTCAGTCACTGCTGCCTTCAATTAGAATAATGCATACTGTCCTCGCATAGCGGTTGAAACAGAGTATCTAGGTTGATCTGTGCTGCATCCCATCAGCCTGGGAGCTCCCTCACGCCCTTGTCGAAGGCACGGGATGCGGTGCCATTTCAGATGTGTGCTCTTATTTACTGTGGCTAGCTGGTAAGGTTATAGCTTGCAGGTTCTTGGTTTGAGGCCCAAAAGGGGCTGCAATATCCTGAAACAACATAATTACGTTTAAAATGACCATAATATATCCATTGCCGTAAATTAGTACAAAATAAAACTGAAAAACCCAGAAAATTGACTGAAAACTTCAAAACTTACTGGAGACTGCCAATGACCTAAAGATCATGCAGTACAGTATGTTACAATATTCACTTAAACCAAAACTCACCCAGTCCTCTTTTAATACAATGAAGAACTTTAGTTAAATTTCCAGAACATTTTCTTGAAAATGTATTGCGTGGACAAAGTGAGTTATGAAAATTTGCTCTCCAGTTGCTGCACTGAATCTTTCACACTTTTTTTCTGTATAACCTGTTTCCTGTGTTTTTTGCAGATTTTGTACAGACAGACAGTTCATTAATCAAATGTATATTCAGAGCTCTGATTATATCAAGGTGCACGGGATCAGAGTGGACTGTTGTCATTCACAAATTTTGTTCAAATTGGATTAAGAGCGATATTTTCCCCCACAAACTAGTGTTTCTGGCATAATATTTGGCATAATTTGGCAGAATTCTATGCAAAGCATGGAAATGGATGCTAAACTCTATCAATTAATATGAAAAAACAAACACACTCGACATATCTAAAGGTTGATTTAACAACCTTTAGATATGGTTGTTTTACAGTCTTCCTAATTAAGAAGTCTCATCACAATTGCCATCAAGTTGTCCATTTGTGCCAAAAGGGCAAAAATTGAATTGGTTAGAAACAAGCTATGGAACATGTTTTTGTATTTACAGATACAATTGTGGCATTTACTGGGGAAAAGTCTAGTTGTTTTTAATTATCTGTAATTCTAAATTGAATGACTGTTATAGATCAATATTACATTTTGGGGGTAAAAAAAGCACTTGTCAGACAACATGGCCCTCATGATCAATCTGTTCCCATGATCAGAGAATCAAAGTCCTACACATCAGTGATAAAACACTGCATGTCCTACAGAGGCAGACCCACTCTCAACAGAATCCTTGCTGTTGGGTTTACAGGTTGACCTGCTCTTAGATTTCCACTGTAATTACAGGCAGCCTCACTTTAGGTAAATGCAGCTGTCACCAACTATCCCATTACCCCAGATCAGTGACATCACCAGGCCACTAGGGTGACTAACCCTACCATGCAAAATCCTCACTGCGGATCTTTGGGAATCATACAGAAATAAGAACAAAGATTATTCTATAGACAGGGTCTTGCATGTAGGAAGCTGGCCACTGCTCCCTTATCTAATCTAAAGGCTCCGACATAAAGCCATACAAATGAAATCTTTGCTTTATTTTCTGAAGAAGATAAACATAAATGACAACACAAGAGGTGGTATGCAAATTGAACTTTCACACACTTGCCATAAGCCAGTAATAACTCCACAAATATATACAATCGCTTATTACCTGCCACACCTTCAACTCAAAAAGTCATTTACAATTAAGCAACGGCTATTTTACTGATGCCCTACAGCTATTGCAATGCAAGGGTGGTGCTGAATGCTCAGCACACAGTACCTACAACAGTGCAGATTAAAGAATTAATAGTCATTGTGCTTGCTTGTTGACGTGGCGTGCAATCAGTGCTGGTCGGAGTCCAAGTGGCGCCCTAGGCAAGCTTCAAACCCCCCGTCCCCCAGCAATCTCACTTTGTTTCAAACGGCACCCTATATAAGTCAGCACCCCCTCAGAAGATGGCACTCTAGGCAGCTGCCTATGTCACTTGATGGGCATACTGGCACCAAGTGGAATTCCTCACAAAATGCATAACATGCCACGTGTTCGCAAGGGATGGAAAAAGTATTATGCTGGAAACTGAAGAAGAGGCCATAGTTGCAGTGTTAGGCAAGTTCCAGGTGACAGGTCACATTTTCTAGCAACCGTGTGATTGGTTTTCTCACGAACAGACGGCAGCATGTTGTGGCCTGTATTAAGCAGAATTAATGACAGGCAGGCACCGCCTTGCAGTTTTATAAGCACGTCACAATGCTGACAGCGGTATGATCTGGCTTCCTTCTATGCTTAAATGGTTTTCTGACATATCCTTCAAAGCGACTTCTCAGAATGCTGCGCTCACTCAGTGTCTCTGAGCTGCAAGCCATCATGTTTCCCTGCAGACTCACTGGCATGTCTGGTCGTAGCGGGTGTCTTGTTTACAAGGTTACAGAGCGTATGTAGAATCAATTTCCAGCCTGGAAGCAAAGAGGAGACACTTTCACCGTGTCCCAAGCGAAACGCGAGATTCACGCTCCATTGAGGAATATTTCTCAACGTGTCCCCATGGGAATGTGTGTAGACGTCTGTGTTTACTGCGGCTTCCAGTCTGTCTGGAGTTCATCAGGCACGGGAACAACATGATTTGCGTGTCTTCATCAGCCTATCAGTGCGAGGGCCATCACAAAACTGCCATTTCCATTAACCCCCAGCCCCACAGAAAGAAAACACAAATATATCCAAAAATTTAGGTGAGTCGTACAAAGACAAACGCACACAAGCTAAACAAGAGAATCAACATTACTGAGGGCCATATATTCGTGAGGGCCTAGTTCATTGTTGGCTGAAGTGGTTGTTGGTTGTATTTTCAGACTCTGGGCAAGCTGAGACACTGTGCTACCTACAGTTCTCACTTCCATAGGGTGGCATGGTGGTTAAAGACACAAATATGGCTGAGCAAATGAGTGCCACTTATGTGCATGCAGGGTGCTGGGAAGCCTACCCTTCCCATGACACATATGCAGGTGAGAGCAAGCTTGGTACCACAGGGCAGCCACCTGCAGAGGAGCTCATGGAGCTCAGGGTTAAGGGCCTCGCTCAAGGGCCCACAGATGTGACCACAGGCCCCGAGGCTGCCCATACAAAGCTATGTGAAGGCCTCACCGGTTGATGAGTTAAATCGGGCTGACAAAAATAAAAGTCCATCCCAGGAAGCCCAAAGCATGAAGCAGAGGAACACCCTGAATGGGACATAGACAGGTACCATAAAAGGTACATGTCAATACAGCACAAGATGATTCATAAACAGGAATAAGGCAAAGAACACATACAGGTGTTGTGCTGCTTCCTTGTTGCTCTGGTCAGGTGATTCTGGCTCACTGATAAGGAGAACCTGGAAATGAGGAGTAGTACGCACGGCATGACGCGAGCGAGCACTGCTAACTGCGGCCCCGCCTTTCCGTCAGGTGTGGTACACTATTTATTCTGATTTGCACGTCCTTGCTTGATCTAACTCGAGTGTGACTCATTCCCCCAGAGGAATTTATGCTTCTTCCTTAATCAGCAGAAACAGTTTCAGGACTCTTTGCATATAACATGAACAGATTTCAACATGACAATTACCTAATAACAAAAGCCTTTTCCTTAGCGAAGATGTGCATCTAGATGCGCTCAGGATTTCTGCTGCTGCTGGAGTGTCCCTCACAGTGTCACTTTGACAGCCCAGCTTGGATCCTGCCTTGGTTATGCCTTGCAAACACACACCACTGACACAGGTCAGATGTATTCTATAAAAGCAATCCTTGATTTGCACTTGACTTTTAAAAGTGGAGTCTGCATTTATCCTCTGAGAAATTTCCTTGGGTTCCTAGTACATGGGGGAGGGGCTGGACAACAGAGGACACAAGCATGGTTGCCAACTTCGGTGAGCGGGATGGAGCGATATTTTCAATTCGAGACAAGTCTGCACACACATGCACACACACTTACATGTATGTAAAAGCTTCATCAGCTTGTAAATAGTCTGTAGATTTTGCAAACTGCTTCGGTGCTTTTGATGTCGCTGATTTTAGGTTTATAATGGGATAATATATATTTGCTGTAAGATTTCTTGCATGAGCGTGAGAGTCTGAAAGCGTGAGTGTCAGGCTGGCAACCCTGCAAAAGGCTCATAACAAATGGGTGGATCCACCACTTATGCAAGTTATGGCTCCCCAGAAACTTTATCAGATGAAAATTCTTGGTTTGTGTTTTTAAAGTTAATCCATATTCACTCGGTGTTAAATCATAGTGCCATGTTGACAGTGCAGACACTTTTAACAAACTTCAAAATGAATGGAGCGGTGTTTCCTGGTGTCCCACATTGATGTTCCCCGGCCAATTAACCCTGTTCCAAGCAGGCTTTTCCAAAGTGCATATGCACAGCAAGCCAAAAAAAAAAAAACCTTTGCACAGGAAGCATCGATTTCCAGTCCCAGGGCCAATTACACACAGCCATTAGTGCAGCACGTGAACTGGAGCATCTGATAGGCCCTTCGAGTGACGCACGACCAGAAACCAGATGGGTTCGCCGGTGCGATTCCCTTATGGGCTGCCCTTTGACTTTTGACAAAAAAGGACATATTTAAAACATCCACCCAAATACAAATCACAGGGGAGTGCAGTAATTGTTTGAACAGCCGCATAGGAGAAATTCCCATACAGGGCCATCTGTAGGGGGAAGTTCAGCTTCCAAGGGAGGGCTTGGTGCAGAGTGAGCAAACAGCCCATAAAGACAAACTGCCATTTTCTTTTCACATGGAAATCAAAGTCACTTTGTCTGAGGTTAAAGGGTCTTTGGGGCGCTGGTGTTTTGCTGGAATTGCAGTGGTGGCTGCCGTCCACCATAATTCTGTCCTGTGGACACAACAGGTCCCAGATAAAAAAACTCAGTAGACAATATCAGTGTCAGCACACATAAAATGAGGAGCCCCCCCCCCTCTCAAAAGCAGTAAGTGGGGGGGGGGGGGGGGGGCCCACACAATGCGCTGAAGCAAAATGAATGGAAAAAAAAAAAACATTTTTATCAGTCTTTCAGTTATAATTTCTTTCCTTCTGTTGACAGCTCTGAAACTCAACTCATGTAATACAACAAGTTCATTAACATCACCTTAATTACTGATGACCGCATTTTTACTCCTGAACTTCTGACACAAATCGCCTCCTGGTAATGTTTGCTTTAGCCATGATTTATAAGATAACACAGTTCACACCTTTATTTGAGCCGCATAAACAAATGGAGACAGGAAAGAGGCTAAGACCCCATTGAAAGGTAGCATTACCAGTAAGACACTGGAGCCAAGTAAAAAATAAATAAATAAACACGGAAACAGCCAAATTGCCAACTGGGCATATGGGAAGCCCCGCCTTACAGGCCATGACGCACACGCATTCACAGGTGTATGGACTGAGTCACCAAGTGTCTGTCTAAATGTTCCCTCCCCACGCCCTGCAACTTTGCTGCCTTCCCTTTCAATGGCTTCAAGCACTCTGTGTTTCCTCTCTGCCCTTTATTCTAGCAGAGACTTTCTTAGAAGCTTGCAGCTGTAGCTGAGGAGCAGTCAGACCAGGTCCTTAATCTGCCTAACACTGGTGACCACATCAAATACAGCCTGACGACTTCAAACTGTGCCGTCAGTCTGGCCCCTTTCCACCATCCCAGCCAGGGGCGAATCTACCAGACACAGACATACACTGTGAATCACACACACAAGTCTGGATTCGCTTTTACCAGAAACATCTAATATTTGTAATGTCTCTGTCTTAAAATCAGAATGTGTCATTCTAGTGTCTTCTTGTAAATAAGAATGGTGAGTGTCTCGTCTTTGTGACACATTGGAGCCTGTCATTGTTTTGAAGCACACCCTGCAGCTTCCTGCATTAGCCTTAATTTATTCTCAAAATCAAAAAGAAATGTTAAAAATCACAGGTGGAAAGTTCAGTTCCAGAAAGTACAAATCCAGACCAAGATTTTATTTCAACCAACCAGTTGCGCATAAAGAGTCACAGTCACTCAACTGGTTGGTTGGAACAAAACCTTGGTCCGGATTTGTACTTTCTGGACCTGAACTTTCCACCTCTGGTTAAAATGTCTTTAAATAACACTGCAAGCGAATTACACTGTGATCAGCTAATTAGCTTAAGAAGTAACTATCTCTCGCAGATTCTTTTTTTAATTTATTTAATTGCCCACCACCACCACACCCCCCTTCAGAGGACAATTTTATTTTATATTAAAGTAAAGGTACAGTGTAAAGAGTGTGGCCGCTCCGAACTCACCCGTCCTAGAACCGTGATTAAAAAAAAAAAGGAAAAGAATCTGCGAGAATCTGCTCACGCCGTGAAGCATGATGCACCCGTCCACATGCCGGTAACATGAGGACTGGGGTGTGCCTGTGATCGGGAGGTTACCGTATTGAATCCCAGGGCTGGCAGACTGATGCTACCTGCAGGCCTCTGAGCACGGCCTTTAACCCCCAGCTCCAGGGTCACTGCACATTGGCTGACCCTACGCTGTGACCCCCAAGCTTGCTCTTACTTGCGTGTGCGCCTGCGTGTCTCTTGAAGAGCGAGATTAGGTAGGCGAAGAGAGAATTTCCCCACTGGGATGAACGAAGTATCTCTGTTCTACATGTCCTGAACACTGCGTCAAACAGCACAATCTCAGGCACTATTCATGCTGCAACAAAAAGAAACAAACACATGTTTCTACAGCGGCGTGACCTGTAACAGGCTGCCAGCAGATACCGTACCATTATATCCCCACTGCAGTGTCACAGGGGCCACCTGCCCCCGGATACGTGCTGCAACCATGCAAACAGCCGACTCGGTGAGAAGCAGGTAAGGGGGGTGTGTGAGGGCTATTACCAGCCCCCAAATCACAAGACAAGCTCTCCTCTCAGCTGAACTCTATAACAAACTGCCCCCCCCCTTACCCCCACCCCCCACAAAGGGTGTTATGGTTTACTTTGGCACAGAAGGCATAGAGGGCTCCATTCAACCCGAGACGCTGCACACAAAAGCACAAAAATGGCTGCCTGTAGGAAATAAGCCCCAGACAATGTGTGTGTGTCTCTGGCTTTGTGTGTGCGATTGTGTGTCTCTGGCCTTGTGTGTGCACTCGCACAAGCCTTCTCTTATAGTGCAAATTTACAAGGGATAACTTGTAAATTTCAGCAACCTTCTTATTAGAACATTACTGTATGAATGAAATGAAAGCCAGAAATGATAGTTTTCGGGTTTTCAGTTTCCTAATAAGACCCTTTATTTAACAAGGTTTCAGTAACGTCCTGTATGCCGTAATTAATGTGGCGCTTTTGGTTCTCAGAGTAACCCAGGGTTGATTATTTAACCATATCCTTTTCCTTATACTTAGTGTTGTACTGTAGTACTATACCTGTGCAATTTTAAACACAAATAAACCAGTTTTTACCAAAAAAGCAGCAAGCACTTTGCTTTTTGGTAGAACAGCAGGACCCATCCTGGACACTGAACTTGTCCGTCTGCCTTCTGAGCTCATTTTATACAATTGGTAGGAATTTTGTAAAATGACAGAAATATATTACAAAGTAAATTAGGCAAATTCTTCTAGGAGATTGGAACAGATGCCAAACGCGAAACTTGATAGGGAAAAATTCTCATTTTATGATAGAGATTATGGGCCACATTTGAAAGATGATTACTTTAAGAGGTACAATGCATTTCAACTAGGAAAAAAATATTTTAAAAGGCTTAAAGTACTTCAGGAGAATTTTAGCTTCAAAGAGTAAAAGTGAAGCCCTGATCCTCACGCTACCGATACGGGGAAGGGCGCTTCATGCTTCAGTGTAAGCTTCCAAAGAGTCTGCGAGGCATGCTGGCTAACAACCTGAAGTGACAGCCAAATATATGCCATACTCAGATTTTAGTGTATTTTGGCAATTTCATATAAACAGCTTAGAATGCCACTCACTTGGATCACTTAGTGAAATAAGAAAAGAGAGAAAAAGTGTGTTAGGCTTCTAGCATGCAAGCTGGAGCTTGCCTGTAGCCTGCCGGAAATCGGCGAGCCTCCGCGCCAAGCCGATGTCGGAGCTGCTGGGAAAAGCAGCAAGCTGCTTCTGAATGTTTACAGTACTATCAAAAAATCATATTCATCACACAAAGACGTACTACTGAATAAAATACTTCTCATTTCACCGCTGCAGCTAACAGATAAAATAACTCATCATTGGTATTGTAAAGGGCATTTGAAGAGAGCCTCGAAAGCGTGTGTGTGTGTGTGTGTGCACGGGTCTTTCCGGGACACTGGCCCATCGTTAAATCGATTTGACATCAATTAGCATGTGAATGAGTTAAAAACAGATCTGGTCATGAATGTAAACTGTCCATGTGGCCTTTGTTAGAAGTCATGAAGCTTTCAGTGCACCCCCTTCCTCTGTCCTTCCAAAGCTGCAGAGATCACGCTGCCCTGCCCCCTTTCCACCCCCACACTATTATAATACCTCTGCCCCTCATAACCCTTGTTCATTGACCAAATGTGCTTCATCTTCCTTAGCTAGCCTGAGTCCCTCCATGTTTTCAGTGAAATTGTACTTCATTGTAGCTTTTTTTCCACCTGTGGGATCCCGGACTCACTTAAACTTATATGTGCTTCCCAAAATGTTTCTAAAAATCTATTTAAAAATTAATAAATAAATACATGCTGAAAATAAACCAATAATAAATCAATGCTGTGGAAACCTAGAGCCTAATACTTCTCACCTTAATTAAAGCACCTTACGATGCAGCTGAGAATAGCATGATGATTCAGCAGAAACGTCTAAAGAACTGAAGACGGCTGTGATCTGTTAAGGCCCAGTAAAACCACCCTTTCTTTTCAACAGCTGCAGAAATGCCACTCTATTGACATTTGATACAGCTCAACCTAAGCTACTCACAGGATGAGCTTAATGGTGTGCACTGTGCATCCTACTCTTTCAACCCCACAATACAGAATTCTGTCAAAATTGTTACTTCAGAAATAGACTTACCAAGAAACAGACTACTACCTTCTACAGGGAAATTGAATAATGACTTAGCGGAGTCTTCTCTTATGTATAGGTAACCATTCTAGAACCTATATACTTATGTAACTGAATGGCATGACAGAAATAAGACAGGATACGGACTACGGCAGCCATTAAAACACTGAATGCTTTTATCAGTTCAGCTGCACGTATAGTATGACACTTCATTTCAAAGATAAAAAGACCAAAGCTGGACTTGCGTGAGGCTGCTGATTTGGGAAACTGTTAATTCAGGCCAGAACTGATGAAATGGAACAGATGTCTCTGCACGTACATTAATTTAACATTTTTTCCTCACTGAATATGTATCAAATTCTCAACTCATTTCTTATGCAGTCATTGTTCACGATAATATTCACCCAGCCTGGGAACAGCCTCCTAGATCCATTGAATGTGGAAATTGATCTGTCCAAGGTGGCACCACATCATCTAATTTAGCTGCTCATCTCCCCACTCTTGTTGGATCTCGACGTCTCTCAGGTCTGCTGCTAAGGCATATCAATGCTTTAATTTCAACAATAACTATCACTCTAACCCCTAATTCTAAAGATTATCACTCTTCTTCCAGGAAGAGCGACTTACAGGAAACTCTGAGTCTCATCTGAGCTGCAAAGCAAGTTTTGACTGGTTCTATGATTAGGTTCCCGAGCTGACCTGTGCAGGCAATCAAAACAATAATAGGATTACAATAACTGCAATTGCTCTGGCAGTGCCAGAGGCTTCTCAGCAATGATTCCTCTGTCTTCTAAAACTAGATTTTATACAACCCCTCCCCAGTTCAGGGGATCCCTGCATTTCAGTATGTCTGCTTATATTCCCATCTATGGAAACAACAAAAAGGTTTATTTGTTTGCATAAGAAGTGTGAAAACCATAGTTGTCTATGATGTGTACTATTTAGAGCATGATTAACTGTAGAATTAAGTGATCATATATTGAGCTTGCAAGAAGGTACCTATCGTGCTCATCATTTCATCTCCTTTGATGTTGCCAAGCCAACCCATGAGCCAACAGGGGTTTGTTAATAGAAGTGTGGTTTTTCAGGAATGCACTTCATGATCATTCAGTGCAATTACACTCCCACTACCCCCTAGGCTTTCGTATTCCCTAACACTGCCCCAATTTCACGGGCACTAGGCTGTTAAGGAAGGTGGCACCTCATTTGCCAGGAGGGTCTGAAATAATTAAAATGTGGGTTATGACTATAACAGACCCTCTTGATTTCTTTCATCTACAAACCACACTGGAACACATTTTCCAAAAAGCATTTACCATAAAATATACAGATACTTCAGATACTGTTGCATCACAGTTACCTGCAGTGTCAAAAATGTACCGTTTTTACACTGTCCAGTTGGGAAGTCGGCGGTTCAATAATAGGCAGTGCTTTAATGAAGGACAGATTCCGTTCAATGCCTTAACATACAGCCAGAAACCTCAGTGCTGACTGCTGCTTCTGTTTAAACCTCCCTTGATATTATGCTTGGCTCACTGTATGCATTATATAAAAAATAATACATTTATATGTTTAAAGCTTCAGGCTAGTTTAAGCACATTGCAGCTAGTAAAAAGACTTAAACTGTTGCAGAGGAAAGCAATCATGTTTTTTTTCAACCCTCCCTGATACCAGATTAATTGATTTCCCTCTTGGTCTTGGTTAATTAGGAATCTTACAATAAAAACCTGCTGCAGCTTGTCTAACGGTGTGACCTGTTGATACAGGATTACACTCTCCAGCTGCTCTTGGCTCCCCAAGTATCTATGCAATAAAAAGGACCCATCTACGCATCTGCAAAGCTTAAAGAACACCCTGCGTTCTTGTTGCAGTTCTACGTAATGGGAACAGCATTTATTATCCTGTGAAACCGTAAGCATGTGAGTAGGGGTCAAAGACTTTGGGCGAGGACCCACTGTATTTGGGTCCTAGCACCTGGTTTAATGTGTCATTGTTGGCCCTGATATCTGTCCTGGGGAAAAGGCAGAGGCGGATTTTTTAATGGACAAGAAGATGCATGTAAATCAATGATAAATTCCAGTGCTTGCAATACGCATCCTAGACATTAAGTCTGCAGCTTTTTGTTCTGAAGGCACTGCTGTTTGCACCTGTCCAGAATCACAGGCATTCAGAAAGTCTGTGAATGTTAATCCCTGTGAACTCAACAGGAAAGGCAGCTGTCTCACAGTCAACTAACCCCGGCCGGACCTCGAGCTCAGCCACCACCGGTGTGATTTCTAAAATTTTGTTTCTGAATAACACCTTTAATTTTCCTTTATTGGACTGCTTTTAAACCAAAGAGATTCCATGCATATAGCTACTGTAGTCCTGTAGCGTTCAAAATCACAGGCAAAGTTCTTCAACAAAACCATGGTAACAGTAAATCTGTGAAAATGAACTTTTTCCCATTTCAAAATAATTAGGTTGATAACCTCTATTATTGTGAGTTTCTGCCTGAGTAAAAGCCTACACACTGTACATTAGGGACTTCGCTGAAAACTCGGACAAAAAGCACTTGGATGAAGGGGCTTCGGAAGGCCTTATGTTGCCAAGGCCCATCTCCATGAGGTGCTTATCTGGAGCAGACCAGTGTGCAGTTTGAGAAGGGGGCACTGGGTGGGGCCGCTCTGGCCCAGAGCCGGCGAGGCAGCGTGGTTGCGTTTGTCTACATGGGCAAATCACAGCTGTTCTGGGAGGGCTGTCTGGCAGCATGTGCTGCACAGGCGGTCTAACACTGTCACACCGGCCCTATACCCAGTGCAGCTTAGGGGTCTGGTCAGCACAAGTGTAATCTGCACCTGTTCTTCTGTCTGCGGCCCCAAAGAAAGAGGAAGCATTCAAATCTACACACACGATGCTTACGTCTGCACTAGATACATACAGAAATTCAACTCAAAATATCCATTGTAAGATTGTAAATTGTGGGCCCCAAGGCATTTTGAATCGATTATGATTATTGAAGGAATTATTCAATGCATCATCAGTCTTTAATTTGTATCACAATTCGATTGCTCACTCTCCTGCCTGTGACATCTCTGCCGCCCCCTTTGCTGCCAAGCCACCAGAAGCTGCACCATCACCTGCCTGCCCTCCGCATTTACACTTGAATCTTAAAATCTGAATTGTATAAATCTGGATTTTTTTTTCATTTGACTTCCTCTGCCAGTCCCTGGAGGTTAGACTCCCCCTTTGAGTCTGGTTCCTCCCAAAGTTTATTCCTACTGAGGAGATTTTCCTTGCCACTGTTGCCTCTGGCTTGCTCACTGGGGGATTTGGGCAAGAATATTGTAAAGTGCTTTGAGACAATGTAATACTATGAAAATGCATTATACAAATAAAATTAATCAGTTATTCTGATGACCTAAATTTAAACCTTTTTAACCTCACTGAAAAGATATCACCATGGTAACTTAATTACACACTATTTATGGAATACAAAGAAAGTAAAAATCACATAATATTCATTTTTATTGTTATTATTAAACAAGGAGAACAAGTCAGTGTAAATAGTCAAAAAGGCCAACTGCTGAACTGTACAGAAAAAAAACAAACAGATTAAATGAAGCACTACCTCAGGGAAGTGAGGGGCGGGTCAACAGTGAAACTCACTGAGCTTGCTGGAGCAAATTTGCAGAATAATGTTACATTGTTTTTGATTCTGTGGAAAACAAAGGATCAATCTGTGGGCCAGATTTAAATAATTAATTATAAACGACATGGCCCAAGTGGTGAATGTGCAAAAGAAATCCCTTGCTAATGGTACAATGCAATCAGCACCATTATTTTAGTAGCTATACCTCTGGCTCTGGTGTCTCTACCTCGAAATACTGGTAAAGTTTAGATATCGGCCAAGATCAACCCATCGGCTCGATGCCGACATCTTGATTTTAAACAATAGTTTAACATTACTTTTTATTTTGCTAGTTAGAAGCTACGTCAGAGTCTTGATTATTGGTGCCGTAGTTAGTAAAATAGTACTTTATTGTGGTAAAAATGAGAGTTGTTTACCAAAAGCATCACAGCTCAAAGATTATAAAAGACAGCGTTCTGCGCCACAATGCTGGCAAGTTTCCCAAAGTGTCGTAGTGCAAATATCACCACTGCAGTGCTAAGATGATCAAGCAGTGCTTTCTTTATAAATATAAATTAACCTTCCATGCTATCTTTTGTTTTGGAAAACTGAATGGTACTAATGTGTGTGTCTACCTGCAGCATATTCACGTAGAGAGTGGAACACGGAAGTTTCTTTATTTTGCCCCAAAAAAATTTTTCTGACGTTACATAACAATGCAGTGAAATCACCACCTTAATAACTGATTCATGGCGATGCCTCAATGCATATTTACGACCTTTATCCATTGTATAATTTATTTTGAAGAAAAGTCATTTCCAAAACCATATATAGAGTAATTGCATAAAGTGCATCAACCACTTGAGCCAGATCCCACTGAAGTTTTGGCTGCTTGTTAATGGCAACAGTTACAACTAATAGTAACACCAAACAATTACAGTGCAAGCAATATTTCCTGCTTACAGGTACAACACACACACACACACACACACACACCAGCGCACGCACACACCATGATATAACTGATTACTTGCTAGAAACTTGAAAATGGTGCATGCATTATTAAATAATGTTTCAATTCACTCAGATGATAATTTTTTTCATACAGTAATTACTCCATATTTATCTAATGTTAGTTGTAAACACTAAAAACTAAAAAACAATTTATAAAATAATCCCATCTTTCCCCCCACAAATTATGATCCTCTTGGCTGGGCAATTACTGGGAAAAATAATTAATTCTCAATTCATTTCCATGACTAAATAAGAAAGTAATTGTCATGAAATGCCTGAGAGTGTACCTCATCAATTAAGTAAACAAACAAACAGACTGCATAGTAGTGCTGTGTAAAATATTGACTAGATAAATGACAGCTAATTTGATTTCTGTCAGAGTAATGGATGACTTGTCTGATCAGCTTCCACTGCCCCCACCCCCCCCACCCCCATGCTACCAGAGTGCCTTCTGGTCACAGCTTTCATTATATACTGGGGGGAAGAAAGCATCTTGATTTCATACCTAAAGGCTGCACATTTTCTTGCACGTGACAGACAGACAGTATTGCAGATGATCTCAAACCTCCTGAAATAATTACCCCCAAAAGCCTCAGGGCCACAGCCACTCTTGGAGATCGTCCAGAAGAACTGCAAGATAGCAGAGAGCCATGGTATGGCAGCCCTTTCAGACGTGCCTGCGCGGCCCCATCCAGGGGGACTAATGTAATAACATCTGCAGCCAAGACCCTTCCATAACATTAAAAGTGCCCAGTTTTACGTGATGGTGACTTTCTTTCTCGTTCATTTGACCAGATAATGGTTTATTCCATAGAAATATCAACAATTAGGTTAAATCTATATATTCAATAGACAAGATGGCTCCTAACTTTGACATTTTATCATAATCACCCCCCCCCCCCCACCAAAAGCATTAACTGACAGATTAAATGTCTGTTTCAGTACAACACCAGCACTCATCCCCCATTTGTCACAAAAGCATACAAGGCGGCAGGGACTCCGTGGCTTGACCATCTGCAGAGATATTCCTGTCCGCAAATCAGGTTGAAGCATGCCAGTTCCGTCTGTAGCCAGGAAACAGCCTCGTCCCTCTGCCCCTGCAGGCAGATGAGAGACTAGGTTCACCAGTGCCCCTCTCTTACCATGCCGTGTCAATACACAGAACCCTCTCAATGGTTATTCATCTTGCCTAAAAGAACATGCCTGCTAACTGACTACATCCCCCTTGTGTGAGCTGCATGTTGCATAGCAATTAAAGCCATTGCACTGGATTCTCTTCCTTAACCCTAATTAGACTTCTCCTTGTCATTATGGGTTTGAGACTGGATTCAGTGGAAGGTTCACATCTGGCAGCTGGCTTAGTCGCTAAGGTGCAAATCAGCAGGCTCAGAATGTTAACGGTCATGAATATCCCAGTGTCCCCCGAGGGTTCCAGCCCTGTACGGAGTGAGAAAGGCTTGACACACAAGTCAAGATCTACACAAAGTGTTGGGAATGCAGGTGAGGCAAAGGGCCATAGTTTGGATTGCAGTCGTAAAAAGTCATCTGTATGCTTCTTATTAAGGAGTGCCAAAGAGCAAAAATCACTGTTGACACCTCACTTCAAAGTACAATAATGAAAGAATCTGGGGCAATGTAAAAAAATTGTTTTTTTCTCTTACTTTATCATCTCCAAGCTAGTGGTCACTGACGTCTGAGCCTCTACTGTAGAATAATCACGGACACATCCAGGGAAAGGTGCCAGTTCACCAGAGGATAACCACACAGCCGTGCCATGTTTCAAATATCCAGTCTTTGGGCAGACTTGCAAGCATAATGATGTCATATCCTGCTGGACACCCTGCTGGACACTGGATGCTGGACAGTGCTGACAAATGCCTACGCAGGGCCTCTGCCCTTATTTAATCCAAGTGCCTTACGGGTAAGGTCGCAGGGACAGAACTTATGTCAGCGTTATTAATTTTTTAAAGGAATGAACTCAGCAAGAAATCGTTTAATAAGATGCTATATGCGCGTGCACCCACGTGCAAATGAAATTATGACCACTTACTATTTCTGTTTTCCTTTCATTTTCGTTGCCTCGTATCGAACGAATACAAATAGCAATGGCTTTGTTACGGAGTTAACCACCAGATAAATGCTTAATCTTATGCAAACAATAGGTCCCCGCACGCAGGTGCCAGTTGGCGGACAGTGTCCTTCCTTTGCACGCCCGGCTTCCACATCGCAGTCTGTTACATTTAACGAGATTAGTCTGCAACCCTTCTACCGTACTGGCGACCAAATGATCCAGATTTTTCGGTCCATAACAATGGACACACAATTCCTTTTTAGTTTAGTGTTATTTATGTGAAAACATTTGCCAGTATTTAAGTCCACTTAAGTGGAAATCAAATAAGGCATATTCCTTTTGAAAAATAAATGTTCTGTCTAAAAACAAACCGTGATTCACATTACAGTACTATGGTAAAATCTAATAACTGTCCGTATTAAACTGCTTGAAGTCCCTGCTTGTTTGGTTGCGCTGATCAAGGTAAAGGTTACATCTCAAGATATTTATAACCGAACAACGTGGGTCCTTCGGAACGATTGCAAATCATTCCAACCGCGACCTCTATTTTGAGGTAGCTGCTTCTAGGTGTAAAATGAAATGATAGACAAGCTGTAAATATTGAGAATGAAAGCAGCACTGCCCGAACCCACCTCTCAGGAGAAAGCGATGAAGAAATGGTTGGAGGAGGGATGTAGAGCTGAGCCGCGCTTATTGGTAGGCGGCAGGGCGACTCTCTCCATGGAGCGACTCAGAATAGATCGCATTACACCCTTGCAGGGTATCAGTTTGTTTTTGCGCTGGTGGAGTTCACACTGCGAGAAGTTGGGAGAGTTTGCATCTTGGATTTTCTTGCGATACCCGAGGATATAAAACGACCACAATTTCTGTTCCGATGAGGTGAGTTACGTGCTGAGAAAATTGCATTGTTTTAACCAAGGAGGAAAGCCGAAAGGGGAAAAGATTCCGCCTGGCAGTATAGAATACAGTGCAGCCGACTCATCTAGCGACTCTGTGAAGTACAAAAATAGCGCTGGATGAGCTATTTTTACGCACGCTATATCCAGGCATGTAGTACTTTCACTTGCAAAACATGTGAAATGCCTAAATTATGTAGTGAAGCATCATAATTTATTTTAACTGATATAGCTCATTGTACCAGAGTGCACACCTCTCCTATGTGTTACTGGAGTGGTTCCTGCTACCTCTATTACTGGAGTGGTAAACTTATTAACGAAAAGGACGATAAAGTCAGTGGGATTGGGGCACAGTTGCGCCGTAAAATCGGCCTTCATCTTAAAAGATCAGAAAGCTTTAATGCGGGACCGGATAGATGGACTACTCAGGAGGAGATTTTTGTCTTTCTTGGCATCGGAATCATTGTTGAAGTTGACTTGTACTGGATAAAGACACAAGCGAAGAGACCCCCGGGACAAAGGATTGATTCTCAAGATTTTGACGCGAAATTGAACGGATTCATAAAAATAAGAAATGCTACGGAATAGCTGTGGACGAGCTGGTGTTAGATTTCATGAATGTTTGGAAACCTCCAGGTGGGTTCCTACTGTTTTTGTTTTGTATTTCAATTGGACGTCCTGTACATGTAAGTCAATTTTAGTGATGCTTGGAAGCTGTCTCATGACTCGATATAGTGAACTATTTATAATTTTATTTGTATTATGCAGTGTTTTTCCTTATCTTTCCTCTGTCTCGAATTATATGGTGTATATAATTTCAAGCACGGGTATAAAATAAATTCTGTAATCTTATCTTTAGACATTATGCCATGGCAAATATTTATTCTCCCGGAGATATTTTAAACCACATAATAACATAAGAAAATACAGTATAGCCATTATGTGCTAGTACTTACTGGCGTGTCGGGTTATTTCCATCATATCTGGGTGGCCATACCTAGTTTTTGTCAACTCAGCTCTCGCACATACATTTTACATGTGTGTTCGCTGGGAATATAATTACCTATATCTGAAAAAGCATAGAACGGTGCTTTAAAAACGTTTTGATACGTTTAAAGCAGTAGATGTCGGTCCAGTTTGCTATTGCATCACTCTTGGCCCGTTCCCGACGTCTCGCAGGAGCAGCAGCTTCACTTTGCTCGTCGGATAATTGCCCTTTGTCACTTTCATAGGCACTCTTTCTGGGGCTTGCATTCTAAATATACAGCAAGGTATTATCAGTGCTTATCAGTGCATATGCAGTTTAAAAATTTAAGATAGTTGCGATTAAAATTAGTAATCATTTTCAGTAGTATTTACGTGTACTTTTTCCAATTATGCACATAATGTTAATGCGTAACGAACTCTGAATACCTTATAATACATTTCCGACGACGCAAACTGATAACTATTTGACAGCCATATTAATAATACGAAGGGTACAGAGGTCGTGTACGTTTCTGTTAAAAACAGAATTATTGTTTAAAAGCATGCAACACAGCGTGAGTTATGTTTTATTTATTGCAATTGTTAGTTTGCTCCGTCTATTGTTAACCTGACAAGGCTTGCATTTTTTACAGCACGGGGCAAAGTTCCCCTCCATATCCAAACGGTATCTGCAATCTTGCGGATAAGCGAGTCAGCTGAAAGCCGTTGTCGGTGGAGTGTTAACGCTGCAGCCGGCCGCCGTATTCATGCGGACAGTGCGCGGCGGTTCTCGGTAACTAAACTTAACGCCCGGAACATGAAGTTTCTATCGTCCCGACCTGCCGGCGGAGGTTGATGGTCGAGGGGGAGCCGGACATCACAGCTGCGGCGATGGGCTTTCGTGGATCATTAAAGTACAAACTGCGCCTATAAAAACCATAGAGCCGCGCCTCCTTCCGTACCTCGCGTTCCCACGTCTACTGGAGGGCGTGATGCCGCCGGCTGCGTAGCCGCAGCCCTCCGTCTCTTTGAAAGAAAACTAACGCCGGTATAATCCGTACACAAATACTGCAAGATCACACGTTCTTACTATGCAAGCAGAGGAGTAGTGATGCTGCCACAATCTACAGAAGTTCACCCTTGTTGCAAACTGCGTCCCATATTCTAACTCGTTGATAAATCTGTGTGGAATAAACGCCAGCGCCTCAATTTTTGTATTGCATTACAAAACAGACCCTCAAACACTGTTTGTCAGATTTCATGTTGTCGTTTAGCAGTATAGCTGTGGGCAGTGTAGCGTGTTGTGACAAGGTATGAAATGTGCACGAGCGTTGGCTTGTTTTCTTATTGCAGCAGTTCAAATAACACAGCCCTCAGAAGCCCCTTTGATGCAGGCGAAGGATTTAGGGTAACAAACCGGACAGTCTAGAAAACCAGCAATTTCCACTTGGACTTTGAAGGCTCTATTGCTTTTCTCACCACCTCATCCCATCGCCCCAATATCATCAGCTGAAAAATACCGTGAGCTCAGTATACGGAAACCCCAGTGATTATTACAGAACGGTTTTCATAGTTAGTGTGCGGGTAAAATCCAAATGGAGATGTGTTGTATGATACTTAGTTCCATCCCAGGATTTTTAGAGACTTGGGTACAGAGGGACAGAAAGACATATTGCTGTATGCTATAATACCATTTCTTTTGCTGTGTGGTGACTGGCAATATGAAAGAAATACTTTAGATTATATTTTTCTCCCCTTCTTTCTCAGACCCACCCTGAATCTGCAACACCTATAAATCAAAGCCTTAATGTGCCATTAATAATGAATGCTATATAAAATATCCCCTGGGGGGAAATGGATATACAGCAGGCAACGTCTAACCTTTTAGTATTGTGACTTTCAAAAAAAATGGTTTGGCTTCCTTTAAATCTGTAGCAACGGCTGCTGTGGCATCATTCCCTTTCCTCAGTGTGTTAAAACGTAAAAATGGAGGGGGAGGGGGGGAATGGTCACCCAGGGGGGTGCAGTACCGCTTCCAGCAGAATGACCCCTTTGACTTACTCATCCCGGAACGCTCGCGGTGGCATCCTGCACGATGAAAAGCGGTTAATGCTTCGGTTAGATCTATAATATTCCTCACTGCTGTGCCTGCCGCCATAATCTGTCAAAACTCTAAATGGATCAGCAGTCAATGTCGCTCATAAGTGTGGAGCAGGTGTGTGTTGGGACTAATTGAAAAATTGTCAATGTTGATGCGTGGCTGTAGAGGGGGAAGCTTTCATCAACAGTGTGTCAGGGCTCTATCCGCTGCTCTGCTTCCCACTGGCTAATCCATTTCATGAGCTGTTTGTTGTCTCCCTGTAAATTGTTTATATCTATCCAGACTCTGCCCACATGAATAATTTGTTTGCCTCATAAATATTTTACTGTACAACATTCATTAATATGCGTACGGTTAGTCTCCAGTTGCCGTTACCCTCAGAACATGGCAGAGCCCAACATGTCATGTTTGTTAACCCTTGCAGGCTGGATAGAGACGCTCACGCTACAGGGGATCCTCTAGGTCTGCGATCAGCCCTTGTCCATTGTGATGGTGCTGTCATCACTGTTGCTGCAGTGTAAGCCAGGATACACAAAGACCCTCAGGAGAGAGATGGGTTTTTAGTTAGGGTATTGGCAGATTAGATGATGTCGTGTATGCTGACGTGTATCTGTGCGTGTGCACGGTATTCACAGGGGGCCATGTCACCGACTCCCTTGATCTTCCAGGGTAGTACAGCACAGCTGTAACAATATATGTTTGCCAGCTCATGACACGGGAAACCTGGCATAAAATTAGAACCGCTCAACATGGCAAGTGAAACCAGTGCCCTGATTTGTGCTGCGTATAGCAGATGGAACAGCTTTTAGAGGTGATCGGCAGGTCAGGCGAATGTAGACAAACATAGCACAGATGCTGAACGCTCTGTGCTGCCTCTGTGTTTTGCAGGTAACGTCCGCATTTCTACGAAACAGGAAGCATCTGCTCTCTGCATCGACCATGAGCCCCAGCGGACTCCTCCTACTCTGTCTGGTGTCACTGATGACCTCATGCCTTTGGGCAATCAGCTTTCCTGAAGATGACATGCCCATTGACTCTATAGACTACCACTGTAAGTTCTCCCTGTAGGCCACAGGTACCCAAGCCGCTGTCCACCATTCCACCCACATTTCCAAGCTCAGAGAAATTTGCTCACTTTTGTCCATTTTGCTTTGTATATTGCTGCTCAAGTTAAAAGTCAGAATAAAGCTATTTATAACTGGCCCCACCAGCTAAAAGTAACCAAGTATGGTTTAACAAGGCATTGATTTGTACTAATTTAATGTGTATTTGCACACATTTACAATAACAGAATGTAAGTGTGCACGGAGTTACCAAAATGGTCTTTGACATCAGGCATCTTGAGAACAGTGGTGGGAGAAATGATAGACGTGATGTCTATCCCTAAACTGATCCAAGGGGAACCAGTAAAGTAACCAATGGGAGGTCAGTTAAACTGGTTGATGACATCCATGAAAATAATGAAAATTATGTTTGTCATATATTCAAGTCAACTCCCCTAGTCTGTAATGTAATGTAGCCCGTAATGTTTTCCTAAGCGCCTTTATCAAGGCAAATAATGCATCTGCTGATCTATTTCACAGATTCGAGACAGTATCCAGTATTCCGAGGACGGCCCATTGGGAACGAGTCTTTGCACAGGCTAGACTTTCAGTTGATGACAAAAATCCAAGACACACTTTTCATCGCTGGCAGGTAAATCTTTGAGAGAGCTCTTAATTATATTGGGCTTTGGTACTTCTGTGCCATAATGTTTATGGCTATTATACAGCTGACAGCACTTTAAGGCTGATACCCGTGTTCAGAACCATTAGTTCTTGGCAGAATTTTTGTATTAAAAAGGCCTTTTTTACGCTTCGCCCTAAATTCTTCTTCTTTCGACAGAGACCAGGTTTATTTAGTAAGTCTACGAGAGTCCTACAGGAATGAGATTATCCCCTATAGGGTAAGTGCAGACATTGCTACCTATTAACCCATATCTATGAAATTTCCAATTAAATCACAGAAATGATCCATAATGAGCTTGTGACTAGATTGGACATGCAGAAGCCAAGTAGTTTTCTCCCCCCCCCCCCTACAGAAACTGACATGGCGGTCAGGTCAGGCAGACCGAGAAACCTGTGCTATGAAGGGCAAACACCGGGTAAGCTTCGCAGCCACTGACCCGCTTTCCTGCTCCCACTAGGTGGCGCTGTACCCGCTTTGCTCCCTATGACTTTATGATATTCCTTCCCTTCCATTGTCTCTCTGTTTACCTCTCAGGACGAGTGCCATAACTTCATCAAGGTGCTAGTTCCCCGAAACGAAGACCTTGTGTTCATCTGTGGCACAAATGGCTTTAACCCTATGTGCAGATACTACAGAGTAAGTCTGTGGCTCAGCCTTAACATTGTAATTGTGTGTGTGTGTGTGTGTGTGTGTGTGTGTGTGTGTGTGTGTATGCCATCGCCCCGCAAACTGGGGAACCCGTCGCTTAATCATGTTTCCTGCCTCTCTTTGTCCTTCAGCTAGACAACCTGGAGTTTGATGGCGAAGAAATCAGTGGCTTGGCAAGATGCCCATTTGATGCCAAGCAGACCAACGTTGCACTGTTTGCTGGTATGAAAAGCCCACCAAATAATAAGTCAGCATGATGAATGGCTCTTTCAAGGATCGTGGGGGTCTGGGATAAAAATGCTGGAGACTCTGTGAGGGGTCTGGCCCCCACCGCAGGCATTAATCATCATTTTATTACAATGATCAGAGCACAGCGGTGGCCATAGCAACCACAGCCCCGCAGTGTCAAAGCTAGTAAATACGCAGTAGTTTTATCGTCTATTGAAGGCCCATTGTAGCAGACACAACTCAGTGTTCCACTTAAGTAATGCCATGACCTCTCCCATGTGTTGTCTTAGATGGCAAGTTATACTCGGCCACTGTGGCTGACTTCCTGGCCAGTGACGCAGTGATCTACCGCAGCATGGGGGATGGCTCGGCCCTCAGGACCATCAAGTATGACTCTAAGTGGTTAAAAGGTAAGGTGCCGCAGGCCAGACCGTGCAGAGCTGGTCCTCTTACTCATTTTTGTAATTTATATCGCTAACAACCTCTGGATTGCAGCCTCTGAAAGCTTAGAAACATAATCGTACCTCAAAGTTGAAACTGTTTTACCTTGCAGGTTAATATTCCTTATGTTCATTTTCCTGTCTGAAACAAAGCTGAAACTAAACACTGTTTTTCAGAACCACACTTCTTACACGCCGTAGACTATGGGCATTACGTCTACTTCTTCTTCAGAGAGATAGCGACAGAGCACAACAGCCTGGGAAAGGTACGTGTTGAATGTTGTGTGTAAAACGCCAAAACACATCAACCCTGTAGTGTCGTATAAAATTTATTATATGCCTCTAAAGTACAACCATAAACGCAAGCTTTGTATGCCTACTTCAACCTCTTTCACAGCCCTCTGTTCAGTGATAACAGATTGCCCCCAAAAGGTATTAGTTTGCACTCCACTTACTGCACTTTGGTTGAATTTTACCAATAGATCACTGAGGAAATTGCCAGGTGGTTTTAAGCACTCTCTCTTAACCACAAACCCATAAATATTTCAGTCTAGCTAATGCACCTGCATAGGGGTGGAGATTTGCTGTGTTGAATTATTAAACTTGTTGCATGCAGTTAATTTAAGGCCTTAAAGCCGTAGTGTCCTCCTTCGCTTTAACCCAACTCGTTTAGCAAATTAGAGTACCAGTGTTTGATTAGTGAGTACTGAGCTCTGAGGTGTGGCAAGCATCATGTTAAAGATGCCTTAAAGACCCAGTGATGTTGGTAGGATTGGCCTCTCTGCTTGATTGATTATTCCAAAACTGGATGATCCTGACTGGCCACCTCCACTCTTATTTTCCTCTGGCTTTGAAGGCTGTCTTCTCCCGCGTGGCGCGCATATGCAAGAATGACGTGGGTGGATCCCAGCGAGTCCTGGAGAAGCACTGGACCTCCTTCGTGAAGGCCCGCCTGAATTGCTCTGTCCCTGGAGAATCCTTCTTCTACTTTGATGTCCTGCAGTCCATTACAGATATAATAGATATAAATGGGGTCCCCACGGTGGTTGGTGTCTTCACCACACAGCTGAACAGGTACCAGCACTGTGCATCCTACCTTTAAAATATGATATTCTGCACGTAATTGGTTCAGTAGAAATCATTTTAAAGCTTGTATGTATCCATCATTTGAATTTTCACTTTCTTTGTTTTATAAATGCAGTATCCCCGGATCAGCAGTTTGTGCGTTTTCCATGGCTGATATAGAGAAGGTCTTTCGGGGTAGATTTAAAGAACAGAAGACGCCTGACTCAGTCTGGACAGCTTTTCCTGAGGAGAGATTACCAAAGCCACGGTAGACCCCTGTGATACTGTTTGTTTGTGGTCTGGGCACTGAAACTCTCAGTTTAACCCCAGATTGCCTTTAGTAATCTGCTAACACCAAAGGCCCCAAGAACCTAAAAGTAAACGCATCCCTTCTTGTGCTCCCCTCAGGCCAGGCTGTTGTGCAGGACGAGGACCAGCCGAAGCTTACAAATCCTCCATCGACTTTCCAGATGAAACTCTGCTTTTCATCAAGTCCCATCCTTTGATGGATTCCGCTGTGCCGTCAGTCAGGGACGAGCCCTGGTTCACCAAAACCCGTGTCAGGTCAGTAAACCCCTCTGTTCCAGCAGGAAGACTGTGACACTAAATTTCTTGGAGTTAAAAACATCATTTGGAAGAGCTAACAAAAGGCTGTTTGTAGGTACAGGATGACTGCTTTAGCAGTTGACAATTCTGCCGGGCCCCATCATAACTACACCGTGGTTTTTATCGGCTCCGAAGCTGGCATCCTCCTGAAGGTCCTGGCAAAGTCCTCCACATTCTCACTGAACAGCAGTGTGCTTCTGGAGGAGATTGATGTCTTCAACCGAGCAAAGTACGCTGGCACTTCCTGCACATCGTTGAAATGGTGTCAAGAATGGGCAACGCATATGTCAGTACGTTTACATGCACAGCTAAGTCAAGCTAAGGTTACAGCTCAACTACACCATTTAATTGGACTACTGTCCTTGTCGCAGTATACATGCACAGGAGGGGAATCAATTTATTGACCGAAGTATGTCCGACTCCATGGTGATATGGCTGCTTTCAGCTTGTTAGTATTGGGCTTTTTCCAGTTGACCTATTACATCACAGATGTAAAAAAAAAAAAATGGATGCGTGCACAAATGAAGTGACGCAAGCTTTAATTGCAATCTGGTCAGAAGATCAGATACAAGATCAGGATGGCAGAACAAGAAATAAAGTGTTTTGTATAATACATTATGATAGCAAGGTATTGGAAAATTTTCAAATATTGCAATGTGATTTTGTTGTAATAAATATTGGGGCATTTATAAAACAAAAAAGGAGTAAAAAACATAAATTTTGCACAAACCCGACTAGAAGTGATTTATGCAGCAAAGATGAAAATGATTATGATTGTCTTTAAGAATGCATGCAGAGCTCATGCAAAAGCTTGCTAAGCTTTTTCTTCCAATGACAGAGTAAAAATGTTTCAGCGAGACCTAAACTCCATGTGCTATAATTTCCGTACCAAACTGAATTTCAGTCAGACTAACACAATAATTCAAATATCCTTAGTGTGCATGTAAACTGTGTGTTAGATACTGCTAAGCAACACTTCCAGAAGACAAATTTTCTACAATAGAACTGCTTATAAGCCTGTTGATGGACATTTACCACAAGGCATCCCATAGGATGATTAATATCCCACCTTAGTCGCTCTCCGTTTACTCTCCCTTTGTCTAGGTGCCTATCAAACAGTGAGGATGATCGACGCATTCTCTCTCTGCATCTCGATAAAGAGAACCACGGCATTTTTGTCGCTTTCTCCAGCTGCGTCATCCGGCTGCCCCTCAGCCGCTGTGAACGCCACGGCTCATGTCATAAGTGAGTCTACTCAGCTTCATCATAACTGATACTGCTTTGTCGTGATAAGAGATTCCAAAACGTCCTCCTTCTAAAGTAACCGTAAGTTTTACTTGACGCTGCTGATCCAGGTCTTGTATCGCATCGCGGGACCCCTACTGTGCTTGGACGACTCATAGCTCCTGTGAGAAGATCCAGACTGGTGGGCTGTAAGTTCCTTCTGGATTTATTTTGGAGACCTCGCTCCTTTCAACTGCCTTAAAAACAGCTATATGAAGGTGCTGTTGCTTCATCACTGCGCCCAGTATTTGAAAGACAACATCTGTGATACAGTCTCCTAATATCTTAACATCTTGTTTCCTCTAAGCAGCTCAGGTTATGAACAAGATGTGGAGCATGGCAGTACAGCACAGCTGGGTGACTGTCACGGTGAGAGTGAAACCATGCTTTACCTTGCAGAGATGCCCTAAGAACTCCCTGCTACATTTTTTATGCACATAATTTACAACTAACATCATAGTAATTACTCATAACATGCCATGCAAAGCTATCAGCAGACTCACAAGGATGACCTATTTCAAGTAAATGGTTTCTAGTTTAAAAAAAAAAATCCTTTTCTGGTGTGCCCAACTGGCTTTGCAAAAGAATATGCTATGTGACGCATAATTACTTTTGAATTTAAAATAAAAATGCTGTTGGGTTTTCAGGCGTTTAGTTTTGAGCTTTTTTTGATTACTTTATACTGATTTCTTGTTCCTTTAATTCTTTTAGAATTTTTGGCTACTACATCTTCGCCAGATTACAAATCATTTGGTGATCCAACATCTGGTTAGTTTTACTTTTTTCCCCAATTGATTTCTTTCCTTAAGTTGAGTCTGTTTCTGCCCTCTCCACTCCATCGTTAACCACTGGTCGGCCATCTCTTGGCCATCATAACTGTAGCGGCAGGTGGGCGAGCTGCCTCATTGCACACCAGGTGCGATACAGTCCATCTCTACTGACACTAGCAGCATTTCCACCCCCCTGTGTATGTGCATCTTCTGCATGGCTTCCCATCTGGCACTTTCTCTCCTTTCTGCACCTCATCGGCCCTTCTTGCACTGTGCAAACATAGTCATTAATGAAGACAGACTTCCTGATCTTTTCTCTTGCTATTGACATGGTGTCTGGTACTGTTAGCAGAGAAGTGTAACATATTGGCTACCCAACTAACGCATGTTGTTTTTAGGGGCAGTTAAATACTAGGTGGGGGGACCAGGCCTATGCAATAGCATATTAGACTAGGTCACTGAAAATATTATGATGACAAATTGTCCTAATAAACATCTGATCGGTGTTGTGCATATTTAAAAAGCGTGCTTGTGTTGTGCCAAGTGAACTAATCCACTGCTTACCGTCCACATCAACTAAGTTGCCACTTAACGCTGCTCTTTGTCTACCGTGCATGCACTGTTTTTTTTTTATGTTTTATTTTTTGCTTTTTTTTGTTTACCGTTTGTTTGTCACCACAGACATGGAGTTGGTTTCACCCTCAGTCACCTCTGTGGCATCTGACCCCATAGAATCACCTCAGATCATTGCCACTCAGAAACCTGAACTGTTTGGTTCAAGGAAATTCGTGCTTCGAGATGACCCAGCCACTTCACATTCTTTTGAATCATTACCAGGTGTCCTGCAGGGTAAGGCCTTTGCTGGGGGAGCTCTGCAGCTGAATGGAAATCCTGGAATAATAGCTGCCATTAGCAAGCCTTTGAAAAGGAGCCAGAATCCAGGACAGCACGCTAACCCATCTAAACCAGGGCTGGGTGGGGGTGAAGAATGCTGGAATACGCGCGATAGTCATGCAGCATTTACTAGACATTCATTTGTAATTATGTGTAATACAAGGTGTTCTTTCACCAAGGAATGCCATACGCTGGAGGATTCTAAGCGAGTGCATCAAGAATTTCGTTATCCAGGATTTCCATCAGCTGATATGGCAGTGGTTTTGTTTTTGCAATTTTCTTTTCGTGCTTGTATTTATGATTTATGTCTGCTTCTCCTGTTTTCTGTCCATGTTTTATGCGCATCACTCCAGAGTTACTTAATGGGAAATGATTTCCCTTAAACTGTCTTTTCTTTGGCCTTCTTTCCCTCTCACTGCCGGTAGACGCCTCTAACCCACAGTTGTGGAAAATTCCCAAAGGCCTATGTTATACACTCTGCTCTGGTTTAGCTCTGAGGTCTGTGTAACACACTGCATCGTTAAATAACTCTTTGTGTCTGTGGAAACTAACAAATCTCAATTAGATAACGCTCAAGGTTTCTCCCAAGTTTTTTTAACCCTAAAGTAAAAATGCAGTTTAAAAATCATGAAAACAGCTGTCTGGCAGGCTCTTGAACCTAACAGGGGTAAAATTGCCGAAAATCTTAAAAACTGCACGTCATCCAGAAAACTGCACACCACTTGAGGAAATAAGTTATTTCACAACGGTATATGTATTCACTAATCCACATACACAGCGACTCGCATGCAAGACTAGGATACGTCACGGAAAGTTCTAGTTTCTGGTTCACTGTTTCACTTATTCTAAGTCGTTCTACGTAATTTGAAAACATATCCATGCTATCTGCATGTTACTGCCTAATGCAATATTGTGTGCTCCTTCAAACACCACAGTGACCTGCTTATCCCTTTCAAAAGGTAATGGCAGTAACAGATCTGTATATTGTTTAGTTTTTTTCCCCCAAAGTTCATATGATTTGGATTTAGGTAGATGGTTAAACACCAGGAAAATGCAGATAGAACACTGACCAGCCAGAACTTAGAGAAATATCACATATAAAAGAATAAACCATACGGCTCTAATTAAATTTAATTAATTAAATTCTGCTATTTCTTTTTCAGGTATATGGGAGATTCAGTCTGGGGAATCGAACCAAATGGTCCATATGAATGTGCTGATAACCTGTGTGTTCGCTGCCTTTCTGCTCGGGGCCTTCATAGCTGGAATGGTGGTGTACTGCTATCGGGATGCTTTCCTACGGAAGCCCAGGAGGGTCCACAAAGACGCAGAGTCTGCCCAGTCCTGCACGGACTCAGCAGGCAGCTTTGCGAAACTCAACGGGCTGTTTGATAGCCCTGTGAAGGAGTACCAGCAAAGTATCGACTCCCCTAAACTTTACACAAACCTGTTGAGTAACGGAAAAGATACGGCAACTGGCGACACAAAGACTATTATACTAAGTAGTCAGGGTCAACCCCCAGAACTGGCTGCCCTCCCGACCCCAGAATCTACACCCGTTCTTCAGCAGAAGGGCCTGCAGCCAACAAAAAATCAATGGGACAAGGCCCACTGCAAGATCAGCACACCTCGGAAAGACTCTGCAGCCAAAAGCCCCCAGTACTTCTCATCCAGCCCGCCCCCCCACTCAGCTATCGGGCAGGCGCACATTCCCAGTGCAGTTGTTCTTCCTAACGCCACCCACAGCTACCAGGCCCCTTTCACCGGTGCAGATGTGCCACACCCGGAGCGAAAAGTCCAACACGCCGAGCACGGTGCCAGCTCCAGGTCCAGCCGGAAAGAGCACAGGCGCTCAGTGGATGCAAGGAACACCCTGAATGAACTCCTGAAGCACCTGAACGAAAATGAAGGCACTAACATGAAAGCAATTCTCGCAGACGTACCCAAGTCTCGGCAGAACACGATGGATGCCATGAGTATGACAGAGATCCCTCCAAAAGTCCCCAGCAGAGAAGCATCTCTGTACTCGCCATCCTCATCGCTCCCCCGGAATAGTCCAACAAAACGGGTGGATGTGCCCACCACGCCAACCAGCCCACCGGGACAAATGAACACCTTGGAGAGACAGAGGGCTTACCATCGGAGCTCGTCACAGAGGCACTCCATATCAGCACCTCCAAAAAGCATGAACTCTAATGGAGCTGCTGTGTCACGGCAGTCCAGTATCAACAGGGGGGGGTATATGCCCCCCACACCTCCTTCCAGATTGGACTCGCATGCTGCAGCGGTAGCGGCCCACCCTCAGCCCTCTGTGTCTAGACAGAGCAGCTACAGTGGGCAGGGCTCTCTGCCCCAAATGGGGGTCAAAAGGACCCCATCTTTAAAACCAGACGTTCCTCCAAAGCCCAGTGGTTTTGTGCAACAGACTACACAGACGAGAGCTGTGCACAAATACAGCTACTGAGGACCACTAGACGATTCCTTGCATTCTAAAGAATGACGGATGTTATAATACGGACCTAAACAGGGTTGTCCTAATGTCGCTGGGACACCCAACCGACCTGGAGTATTTGAAAAGGGAAGTTTTACCAGTGGCCGAGAAAGCTACTTTCCAGCAGTACTACTTGTTTTTGTTTTGTTGAACATCCCTTGAAACATACACCTTACGGCGTATTAGAGGTTTTCCTTAAGAGGTTCAGGACGTGGGTGGTCGTGGCATCTGTCACACCGCTGTGTCTGGGGGGAGAACACACTGCATGGAGGGGCCAGACCAACAGCTTCCTGCAGCTTCGCCATTCCCAGGTCGGAGATTCGCAACATGGATATACTTGAAGAATGGGTTCCATTACACTGCCACTGAGCACTGTCTTCCCATTAAAATGTGAACTTTGCTAAATGAGAAAAGACGTACGGCTTAGTCAAGTGCCCCAGGAGAAAAGGTGAAGATCTAATGTAATGCTGTACATAAAAGTATGACCTTGTCTTAGAGATGTACCTGTGGAGTACTGACAGATGCTGAATTTTTGACATAACTTAATGAGCAGATTCTTATCCACATTTTAAAGCACTCAGAAAATAAGAGGCACTTATGCTATTGGATGTGCAGTCAGTCAAAAAGGGAACAACCTGTAGCTGCCAGGCAAAGCTGCTGCCCAAGGTGTATTACAATAAACGTACTTGCTGCTATGTGTTTCAGACTAGGGAGCATTTCTCATGCTTATTTCTGACTTGTGTTGTTTGCTTTTTGGTTTCTAAAGTGTCTCTAAAGTGGAGGCTTTGATGCCAAATTAAATGAATGTTTATGCACCATCCGTCTTGGGTGTCCATGGTGGCCAGAGGAGTGGGCTAATGTAGCAAAATTAATGTGTCATCTTAGACACAAAGGCAGGTGATGATTCATTAGGGAACAACTATAGGAACATGTAGGATGAAAGGGTTTCTTGTAGCCTGTTTGAACATTGCCTTTGAATTCATTAGTTATGAATTATTGGCACTGGTAACAATCCTTGAGGAGCATAACACTGTAGCTATGCATGCCAGGTTACAACTCTCCCCAAGTTTTCCCATTTCTCATGCAACACTGCACACAAAAAGATAGGTCTCCAATCATTCAACTGATTTTTTTTTTTTTTCTACACACAAGTGTTCTATACACGATCAGAATGAACTGCTAACAATTACCCTGTGTAAGGTTATTGTGCAATCACAAAAAAAATAACCAACTTATCCTAAAGAGTCATGCCGGTAATGACCATTTTGTGTGTGTACAAATATATGTATATATATAATATAAATATTTTTTGGCAAGTTTACCTGGATCTGTGCATTTTGTGCCTTATTCAATGAATAACCATGGATATTGGATTTCTCACGAAGATCAAATAGTCTAGTATTTGGTCTGTTTTGCCAGAGAGGTGAGGTGTGTCAGGACCAGTCCAAACCCCATCCTGGAGTTATTAAAAACAGAAAAAAAACATTAATTGACAAACATTCCATTTCAGAACAAAAACCGGTTAGCCTAATGAACTGCGTGCTATTTCACTAGTTTCCTCTGCTTTCAAAAACGTATTTTTGTGTATTAGGTCTGTTCTTCAGAGGGGTGCTAATTTGCAACACTAAAGTGCCATGCATTAAACATGTTATGATAACAGGATGGAAGACAGACTTGTTCCCAACTCACCCCAGGCTGTTAACCCAAAATTTGCCATATATATTACAAAGAAATGTTCTTTCAAATTAAAATGTTTGCTTCAACTGATATTGAAGTTTCAGCTCAACTGCAAAAAATCAGTTTAGTCTGGTATATCTCTAATACAAGAATAACGATCAAGTGAGGGATATGACATGGATAAAAAGGAATATTTCATTAATTTGTTGCAGGGATAGACAGACCAATTCCAACAGTGTAAATTATTCCACTTGGATACACATAACCATAACGGTTTTTTAAAGGAATGTTCAAAATTAAACGTTCCTAAAATTTCATTATCTTGTACTTCATGAGATTGGTTTGTCTATAAAAACCCAAAGGTACATTTTGTTTACAACAAACAACTGTAATTAATAATTGCCTATTCTTTCAATTCAGCTATCACCATCTGCTGATCAGGTTTTGTACACAGTGAGTGCTGTACACGTATTCCATTCCCAGAACCTCTGTAATGTTGAGCTGCCTTGTATTTTGCAGTATGGATTCCATATGTTGCAGTTTGATTTCTCTGAACCGTTACATTTCATTCACAACGCCGCTTTTGTGTGCAGATAAACCAGTTGTCAGTTTAATTTCTAATACTGTCTAAACTGGCAGACGAGATAAAGTTGTATGTTTTGCAGAGTATTTTAATGTGTAGATATGTTGTAAACCTGTACTGTGAATGTGTAAATAATAATGTTCATTGATTTTTTTTTTTAACACAGCATGTATAGTTGAAATAAAACAGTACTGCCCATAATGTAATTCTGAAAGATTTTTAGTTAATGCATTACTTTTGGTTCCAGTTGTAGGTAGGATACACACACCCACACTTGGTTGTGACTATGGGTTTTTCTGCTCTGTACCAGTTCATTTCACTTATACGTTTGTTGTTAAGGCATGTTGAAATGCTGGGAAATGCATTTAAAGCCGAACTAAGAATTCACAGCAATGAAGTGCCAAGATACTGAAAAAAGATAAGCTGTCAGTTATTGGTTTTAGAAAGCTCTGACAATATGGTCGCACACCGTATTTACAACGTGCTCCATTGGTGTGAACACACAAGTGTATTTCCTAGTAGTACTGACTCAGATCTGCTAGACTAATCAAGTGTAACAGCCAAGGGAACCATCTTTATCCTCACAGCCTCCACGCACGCGAAGCTTCAAGAATCTTTTAGGTCTTTCCCCTATACACTGTCTAAGAAATCACGGCTAATGGAACAGCGGCAACCATTGCAATATAGCAGTAATTTAGAGACATCTGCACCAGTCCCCCAGACCTTGCCCCCCCAGCAGGGTCAGAGTGAGTTTCCCTGTCCTTCAAGTACAAACCAAGTCAATCAAGAAAGCTATTTCCTAGGGAGGGAAATGGGAACATAAAATGTCTGCCAAAACAAGCATTTGAGGGCAATTGACTGCACAGCTAAAAATAGAGCACGAAAGCATCCAGCTAAACAAAAGCAAAGATGCACATAATTATCAACGCAAAAGGCGAACCGTCTGCACTGCATCTTTCCGAATACGACGGCGACACTGAAAATAATACACTGCCCTTGGACATCGATGGAGCACCACTCAGTTTAAAAAAAAAAAAAAAAACATGAATTGGTAGTGTTTCACAGACCCAGAGTGTTTCACAGACCAAACCTTTATAGATAAGGCCAGATAAACCTCTGAGGCAGCTGCATCTGGCCCATGTTCTCTGTTGGCCAGGGGCTTAACACTCGGCAAAGTTGTGATTTGGCATTTAGACAAGGACTAGAGGGTGGGGCCCAAGAAACACCGCACACACAGAACACACGGCGACCATTCTGGCCAGTCAAGAATAAGAGTTCAGGAGGTTCTCCGCTCCTCCACTTTGAGTCATTGTGCTGCCGTTAAGGCAGCCAATCCACGTCGTTAATTAGCCTCCAAACTCTGAATTCCACATCACTGCACTTTTCCACTGTTCAGCATTAAAATAACACGCTTGTGATGCTACAATCAATCACTATCCTCATGTTTCATTTATTTTAATGATATAAACAAACATGGCAGGTGGATAAACCACAAGTGGGCTTTAATAAGCATCTGCGGCTTGTTAAAATGCCATGCAGCTTTTAGAGACGCCGATACCAAAGAGATTAATAGCATAATTTATGTGATCACCATGTATTAAGACACTATTCACTTTCTAAAGTCTGGACATACGTAACATGAATTAACACCTTTTATGAATTAT
>JAODKE010000007.1:7626885-7658045 GCA_026779605.1 Mormyrus hasselquistii | reverse complement strand
TAAAACACAAGAATTAAAATGTTTTAACCTGTAAACACTTTACTAGACAGTACTACGTAAAGACAAGGCTGTCGCTTTTCAGCCTTCACCTTTGACAAAAACAGCTCACCAGTAAAAGTCCTCTCCCTGCATAATTGTTATTTCCTGGTAACAAATAATGTCTCCATGCACCAAGGCACAGTGTGCTGTGCAAAGCTACTGGTCAACAGAGTTAGGGCTTCCTGTAAATTCAGCACAGAATAGTTGCACAAAAGCAGCACAGGAAACAAAACAGTTTTTTGTCAGACACAAAAGAGATTTTACATAATTGCCATGTCCTAGAGTATTTTAATATGGGGGGTCTATGTAGAATAAAGGTGTGTGTTTAATTCAGCAGTCTTGCATGTAATCTGCCATCATCAGCTCTCGCTCTTTTGGGGAACACGAGCGGATTTATCAGCGTTTCTTATTTACAGTACAAGTCTTTTTTAACATATGGGTTCTGACAATCTATCTCCAAGAATATAGAAAATCAGAATAAGCTGTTTAAGTTCCACTCCAGTCTTTTCTTCTCTGGGTATAAGATACCAGATTTAGATGCAGACAAAGAGGAGGAGGGATTTCAATTATAAATAATCAAAACAACTGACTCCAATTGTAACATCTGCTTGTAAATCAATCAGCACTAAATGCATTGCAAATCAATTTATTAAAAAAAACCAGGGAAATGAACCAAATTAAAAATTTAAATTTAAATTAAGCATAGCACCAACACCCACCTGCATAATTTTCCTTGCTCTATAACGGATGGCATTTTGCTATATGCAGTATAAGTGGAGTTTTCTCCTAAATTGAAAAAATAAACTATTGCTCCATAGTTTTTAGTCTTTATTAAGCGAGCACGGCAGTGCAAACGGAAATAAACAAAAAGCAAATTAGTTTTTAAAATGGTAATTAATATATCCATAAATATAGTCAATAGGCATAAAGTATGAGCTCCTGAAGGTAAAACCATGTCCCCTTCAGACAGATGGCTCCACCATACAGGTGGCCACTGGCTCCAGTGTGACAGGGCAGCTGATTCAGCACAATGATAGTTGATTAAAAAAAAACAGTGAAAGCTTTTTTGCTTATTCAGCAGGATAAAAGAAACATCACAAAAACAAACAAAACAAGACGGGTGGCCGGGTTGTTATGAGTGAGTGGAGGATGCGGACGAAGCAGTGCTTACCCTCGACAGACAATGCAGGGGGCACAACCCACATCCCCCCCTCAGACCGGCCTGCCAACACAAACAGCGCAGCCAGTTCCGAGCTCCGGCAGAGTCACAGTTCCCTGCTGGCCACAGCCATTGAGCCAAGCCCCAGGGAGGTACCCTTCATCCCCTATGCTCCACACGCGGACACAAAGCGGGTCTCCGTCTGTTCGCTGCCTGCCCTGTTCACCACATGCAGGGTCGCTTGGCTTTTGTCTGCTCTGACCCTAGCGATGGGTCAATTACTTAAGGCGTAAAGAGGGGATCGATGCAAAACAAAAAGATAAATCAAAACCTGTCTGACACAAACGTGTGCCTCAGCACAAAGTCACAGTTAACAGAAAAGCATAATATGAAGACATAATTCATCAAGTAATTCCTGACACTCAGAAAACTATAGTATGGGTCCTTCTGAGAAATTGGAGAATTTTCTTAAAAGAAAAATAAGGCTACAAAAAAAGTGCTTGTTTTTGTGCAGAGCAACTGACATCACCTTAATATTTTAGGTATATTAAAAATGTAATTTCTCACTAAGATTTAATCGTTTTCCTGAAATACCATAAGCTTCTTCATTACCGTAACACTTTTAAGATCAAATACCACCAAACTTTTAAAAAAAAATTCAACCTCATTTCATGTTTCATATTCACAATAAACAGTGAATTTTTTGATAAAATGTGCATTTTTTTGGTCAATTTTTTTCAGCAGTTTAGTCATTTTTTCCCCTCATCTCTTGCCCTGGATTTGACAAAACATGTCTGTTTATTACAGAAATAAATGGCAATAAAACTGAGTATATACCATCAATCAACGGCTTAAATAATGAAGTTGTATCATTTGAGTGTGTTTTTAATTTCTTAAATTAGAGAAAATTGATATGTTATGGTAATGAGTTTGTGAGAATGGCCCATATTCCAGAGCAATGTTTCTGAGAGTGAAAAGAAGCAATAATTGCTGCAGGGAACTCACTGTAACCTTATCAAAAATTACTGACAACTGCAAGGATAGCTGCAGCTAAAAGCCGGACCCCCACCCCGATCCACGCAGAGACCACAAGGAATATATCTGGCCAGTGGGCACTCAGTTTAATCAGTGCACTCATTTGCATTAGGCCACGAATTCCTTCAGGATTTAAATGTGCTCTCTCCTCACAGTGTGGACAGCTGGCACTGAGCTAATCTGACATATGGAGTACCTCAGACTCACAGCAATACACTATCTCTCAGCATTTTCATAGTGTCCAAAAGAGGGGGGGGGAAAACTTGCAATTAAGAAAAGATGCAATTAATTAGCAGCCTTGAAGCAGCACCAGTACAAATCGATGGGACCCTGAGCAGGACAGGTCGTTTTCCTTTCCATTGACATTTCAAACTAAATGTCTTAAGTCGGGGAATTATCAGTGCAAAAAAGTGCAAAAAAAAAAAAATTCAAAATTTATTTGAATACGTATGTCTTTTATGCAAGTAAAAGCAGGCAGCGAAATCATATTATCGTGATACTTTCAAACAATCTCCAAACAATGCTTTGCAATACAGAAATTCCTCCAGCTTAAATGTTTAAATGCAAATGCTTTGGCAGTCAAGTGAAGCCAAATCAAATGTGCAAGCCAAAGCACCAGTTCATCATGCATGAACACAAAAAAAAATCAAAACCAGTTTAAAATGTTAATGGATACAGAAACACCCCTGAATAAATGTAAGAATTTACTATCAGCAGTAATGAAAATATCCAACCAGGAACTAGTGTGCATGCTCCTGACAGATAAAACTAAATTATTTTTTGCCATCTTTTTTTTTTGGGCCCCCCCCCCCCCACCACCGTGCCCCAGGGGCTGTTATTTCTATGCCGAATGTTTATGCTTGACATGGTGGTAGGGTGGTGTACGTTTCACAGATAACTTACGGCGTAAAGAAAACGCAAACACCACCTACTCACCCAAGCATGTTTTTTGACAGACTCTACTGCCAGCTGTCAGGGCCAACATAAAAATTCAAAGAACTCCTAACATCAATAATAATAATAATAATAATAATAATAATAGTACAGTATTTTACACTATGTGTTACACTTTGGATACACCAGCGCTAAAAATGAACACTACAAACTTGAGGTAAACAACAGCTTTAGTAACACCTAACAAAGTGCCAGCAGTCCCCACCAAATCCAACACCTCCAGATCCTCTGTTCTTCATTGGCCAATACAGAGGCACAAATCTGTAAAAGCCTTGTCCATAAAGGTACTAAATGTGTTCTTCTGAAGCAGTTCATTAAATAGTGCAGCAAAAAACAAAGGGGTCATTTTTCAACCTATTTAACAGATCCTTGATATACAGAGAAAGGGATCTGCTCACCTCAACCAAAACAACATCAATATCAAGTAGTGATGGGGCAGCTTCTGGCACAGCAGGGTTTGAGATGGCCAGGGAGAATAAGGTGGGGCCTTACTGTGCTCATTTTCATCCAATGCCTTGATGCCTCAGTCAGCTGACGCGGTGCTCGCATATGGCCTTAAAGAAAACATCTATTGAAATGACAATTTTAGTACTCATTCTACAAAGGTGACTCCAGGAAACCTGTAGGATCCCATTTACTGCATGCTGGCTGACTCACTCAATGAACAAATAACACAGAGACAACAGCTGTAGATCTGAATGCATTTCAGCATTCCAAGTGGAACTCAGAGTTCCAAGCAGGGCAAGCACCAACATCCTCAATCTGAATACCCTATTCATAGTTAAATTCTAGAGATTAATGCAACATTCTTATATAGCTGTAACTAGTCCAGTTAAGTTTCTGTTTGTGGTAAATTGTCATTCAATGACTATACAAATCAAAAGCTTAGGACTCAACAAAAATGTTATCTGCCTATAAAAAGGGAAAGTTGGATATCATTCACTACATAAAATAAAGACACCTGCAGTTTTTACCTTTTTTTCAATAGGAAATTGCTTTCAATAGAAGGGCTGATTTTTAGTACAAGACACTTCCACCTCACCAGAATAGGCAGCAAACTATACATTACATTGTATCCCATTAAAAAAAAAAGTCACACCATTGCAAATCTCATGCAAGTAACAATTCTGAAATCTATCAATGGAGATTATAGTTCTAGAATAAAAAATCCCATTTTCAAAGTTAATGGAAGGTCTATTAATTTTTAAAGAGAACACATCTTCTGACTGCATATAGCTATCTATTTTATCAGACTGAGTAAAACTGGTCCTTAATATATCAGATTCATTTACATTTTCCCTTTTTTATGCTTCTATCCTTCCAGAGATACTGACCAAATGCCAGCTGCTTTGCACAAAATGGGTTTAAAGGAACAACATGTTCACCCTGTCGTGTCATTACGCAAGTCTCAAAACCTATTCTCAAAAAAAATCCAAACCTTTCCTGCTTCTTCCTCCTGTCTCCCAATGATTATGTCTTTTGCACAGGCTAAAACACAAGTTTGAGTCTGAATATATGGCTTCAGTAACACTGGAAAATAACCACAGGTAATCAGATATTATATTATTTAACTCATTTACCTTGAAAAAAAAAACACAGTATTTGCTTGTCTGTAGTGATGAAATGCAAATGAAAGTAGCAAAAACAATCATGCCCTCTCACAATCTATTTCAGTGAAAAACTATTACCAATTATTTGCTCTTTTGAACAGTTCCTACTGATGAATTTATTTTTAATAATTTTTAAATGCATCCATCTTCTAGTTACATATTAGTAGTGTTACTGGGAGCCTGGAGCACAGTATACACTAAGCAGAGGATCAGCTTGGATGTGTTGTCAGTACATTTGAGTCTTATTTACAAATTGAAGTTTTATATTTTTAATGCCACAGAACTTAATCTACCTGCATTCCTGTAACATAAAAAGAAAGCACAACTTCTTGTAATATTGTAATGGCAATGTACACTGTAAAGCTTACTATGTTTTTAAACGAAATTAAACGTTTCATTTGCCATGTTCACATATTACAAGTACTCTGAAATGCTTCTTTTTGCTTATCCCTTCCTGCTCTCCTTTCAGGCATACATATACATACACTGTACATGGCGTTAAGAATGAAGCTTGGGGTCTGTGCGAAGTGTCAGTCACTTATCCGACAGCCCTGGAACATTTCGGCAGTTAATAACCACAGGCCTAATGAAAATGTGACTATTCTGCTAAGAACAGGACTCAAACCAGTTACTTTCCAGTCATAGCCCCAGACAACTAACCCACTAAGAGACACACGTTGTTTTAAAATAAAACTTCATAGTTTCTTTTGGCAGTGCATGGTGACTCACAGATAATGAAAAGTTAAAAATCAGCTGCTTACTTGACTTTTTATACAAGACGTTACAATTTTTACCATCTTATCCAGCTGGATATTTCCCCAAGTACCTAAATCTGAGTAACCTGATCTGGACTACTAGAGCAACGCATCTCTTGGGTCCAGATTTGTAAGTTTACACCCTCAACTATTGCACTGTACGATACTCAAAACACACCACATAAAGGAAACGAAAACTAGAAACATGTATTTACTGCCATCTTCTGGTGAAATTGAATAACTTCGCTGATTACAGAATCTACCTCGACAGGAGGCAAATTTACACATTCATTTACACTCCAATTTTATGAATAACCTTCTTGAATTCCAGTGACTCGTATAACTACCACTCAATGTTCCCAGTTCCCTTTTCTGGACTATAGACTGTGTGTATTATCAAACTGCTTCTGTGACAAGTTCCAGAAAACAATATTACAGAATGCAGCCGCATTATTGGAATTCACCCCAGGCTTCTGCAGGTACTCCTGTATTACACCACAGAATATAATTAGGACCTCAGTTGTATTAACTTGTGAACAAGTGATCTGTGTTCAAGTGAAAACAGCAACATTACTGCTAGACCAAACAACTCATCTCAAAGATGCTGGTCTACACAGTTAATTCCTTCTCCTTCAATCATGCAAATGACTTTTGCAGATATACAAGCGCATACTGTTTGTGTATTGCAGTCTAAGCAGTTATATTATTTGTATAGTATGAATTTCTCTATAGATGGCCAGCATATATTTTATGCAGAGCTAGGGCAACCAAGCAATGTGAACTTGAGTCTAATATGGTTTCTCCCACAAGACATGCAATGTAACAATCTTCTGAAGGACGCTCTCCAAGACTCTGGTCTCAGTGATAATTAACTAACAAGACCATTTGACCAAAAAACAAACCATGACAGGAAGTTAGTCCCTTGGACCAACACTTACAATTACACAAGGTCCTTCCCTATCCTGTCATTTGCTCTTCAACTCATTTCTCTAACAGAAGAAGCACTATGGGCTAGATAACTGTCCTGCTGATATGACTGTACATTAATAAATCCTCTCATAATAACCCCAGCAGCATGTGACATCTTTTCCCTTGTTGCTGTTTTTTCGGTCATTCTTGATACATGAAGTAGGTACATTTGTAACTGAAAACGTGCAATAAAAGTCATATTCGGTTAACTAGCACCAAAATGATTCCTACTCACCGTTGCGGTTTTGTTACGCAGCAGGCCAAAATTCCCATCTTCGTAAAAGTGTTGGCGACTTTTTTTTTTTTTGGAAGAAATTGCCAGGGCCTGCAGTTGAGAGTCAACGTTTTGCACAGGAACGTAAAATATTTTAATAACCTTGCGATGTTCGCCTGCTAAAGCGTTCTGGGTTTCGTAAAGTTAACATCTATATCAGCTGTTTTAGGCGGCGAGGGGCGAAACAAGCGTTCAACAGCCACGGCTCACGAGACCAGCACGCGCTGTCAGGTCTCGCCTTTTTAGTCAAATGAGAATCATTTGCTTGCCCAATAAAGATGAGAATGAAGATGCGTGGCGCGCTGGGATGGCTGCGGGCATGCTTTGAGCCCTTTTTAAATAGAGCGCACCCTCTAGTGAAGTAGAAAATACAACATATGGTTCATGAAGCTTAATTTGCCCATCACTACTAAACACCTTGGGCTACTACCTCCAGTTTTTCAGTGATCAAAGCAAAAGGCCAGCACTATAGTGATTATAGGGGTGTGTTGTGAACATTTTAAGGTGCAACTGTTCGAACTGACGTGATACATATATTTATACACGCCAACATTGATTTCTCGTCATTCATAAGAAAAAAGTCGATAATCTCTGACCTGTTCGACACAGTTTATCATAAATTGCTGAAGTTTTGTTTCGGTATACATCACAGCCTGTAGGTTTATGCTGCCTGTGCACTTATGAAACTAAATGCAAAAAAAGGAGGACGGAAGAAGTTGTCGTTCAAAAACAAAACACAAGATGTCACCACAGGAAAGCTAAATATCACAGTTTTCTTGAGTTTCTTCTGGGCGATGGCTGCTCATTCCTGCTTATGGAAATCTACCACCCTGCAGTTTATGTGCAGCCATAATTCAACACGCCTGACGCAGGAAATCATGCAGGCCCTTCAGTAGCATCTCAGCATGTCAACCTACTTCACAGGACTACAAAGCAAAAATCATCGAATTCTTATTAGAATTAGCTCTGCAGGGCGGTGGATCTTGGTTCTCCGGTTTCCCCCCACAGTTTAAAAACACGCTAAGGTAAACAGGAGGTGGGAAACTGTCAGTAAGTGTGATTGTGTGCGTGAATAAATGTCTACTACTAATGACAGAACATGCATTGTTTTCAATCTCAGGATACAGTAATTGTAACAGTTATATGTAAAGATATCACATGGTACTTAGCTTTCTAACAGACGAATTGACATTGACCAGATGAACTGCTATCATTACGGCAGAAAATGCATTTCATGGGGCAGTATTTTAAAAACTACACAAAAAATATCTTCACACTCAGGATATACTGGTGTATCAGGTAGCACTGAGCTTTCTAACAGACGTATTGACATTGACAAAATAAATTGCTGTTAGTGTAGCAGAATGTGCATTGTTTTCCCATAGGTACCAATTTCAGATTACATTTTAAAAAAAAAACTACATTAAAATACATTCAAACTCAGGATATAGCAAGTGTACTGTAATAGTTGGTGTATCATGCGGTACTGAGCTATCTGACAGACATTGACATTTACAAGATAATTTGTCATCGACTGGGGATTCTGTCAAAACAACAACTGATGCCGATTTAAAATTTTCTATTTATTGGTTGCAAGCACAAAACGTAAGTTAAAGGGAGCATCTGTTTTTAAAAAGTAAATCCCAATCCATCCATTCAATGGCGCCAGAAAAAAGGTGTGTGTGGGGTGGGGGATATGTTAATTTTAATCAATAATGTATATTTTTCACAGTGAAACAAAATATCAAATTGACTGTAAATGGTAGCACTTATTCATCCATCCGTCCATCCATCCATCTTCTATACACACTTGTCCTCATCAATAAAACCAATCATATGTTAAGACACGGTGCTCTAAACTAATATGTTAAAAGACAGAATTTACGAACAACGTAGCTAAGAAAGCTTCGGGAAGCTCAGCCCTGGTCTTTTTCTGTAACAGTTATTACTGCGACAAGTAAAACTATTCCTTTCTATACACCCTTCTATTTTCTGTAATTTAGTGGGTCACCTGCTAAGCCCAAGGCAAAATGCCCATTCACGTTTAATCCCGTGATTTCTAGTCCCGGGTTAAATGTGGTGGTTTCCAACTAACCAAGCCTCACTTCACTTTTGAAGTGCATAATTTCTCAGAAGCTCCCGCAAACTACGTTGCCCAGGCTTAGTGAAATAGTTGCAGAAATTAGTGTACAGTGTTTTTAAATCAGGGAACAATGAAGTCTACTTTTCTACATAAGAGAAAGAAAAGACGAGAAGTCTTATTTTATGTATTGGGATTTGTTGTACTTTTATATTGTTCGGTCCAGTTATTGTTCAGAGTGTCTGTAACTTCAGCAGGCATACATTCCACAAGATTACGAAGGGATGTTGGTAAGTATCAATATATGTTGTGTTCAGGGTTTTGCATTCGAGCTTCTGTTCTTTAGAAATTATGGTCAGAATTCATAATGACTGTTATCCGTTTCCTAGTTAAAAATGAACGAAGTGGGAATAAATCTCTAAAAATGTCTCTTCTGGATGCAGAAAACAATATCGAGGTTATGCATATGTTACTCATTTTCAGGTAAATGCTGCACTAAAGAATGCTCTTAACTTTTATTACAGAAAATGAGTCCCAGTGTATATCTCCAATTTCCTCGGAATTTCCAGATGGTTTTTTCACAGTGCAAGAACGGAAAGATGGTGGCATTGTCATTTATTTTATAATTATCTTTTACATGCTGCTAGCAGTGTCAATAATATGTGAGGATTATTTCTTACCATCGCTTGAAGTTATCAGCGAACGTAAGTGACCGGCGATGTTTTTGTTGCATTTATAAATCAGAATTTGTTATACAATTACACAGAATACAGTACAATACAATAAGCTGCATTGATTTATTATTATTGATTTTCTAGGTCTTGGGCTTTCTCAAGACGTTGCTGGCGCTACTTTTATGGCCGCGGGCAGCTCTGCACCTGAACTAGTTACGGCATTTCTCGGTAGGCCTATTTATTTCTGTTACTCTACCGTGATAAATATTTCTGTTACTCTACCGTGATAAATATATACCTCGCTAAAAGTTTAGTAATGGTAACAATGTGTGTATTATTTCATTAGGTGTTTTTGTAACAAAGGGAGACATCGGTGTAAGTACCATAGTCGGATCTGCAGTGTATAACCTCCTTGGAATTTGTGCTGCCTGTGGACTTCTAACCTCTGTGGTAAGTAACATTAATCCCGTATGTTCATTTCTTCCGTGAAATAACCCAAACTTCTGCGAAGTTACACTTGAATTAAGAATCGTGCTGCACTTTAATTTGCTTGTTATTTGAAGTCAGTTACTGAAGGATCTACGGCTGAATTTGTGAATCTCCTGGGGCCTTGGACCTCTTTAGCATGGATAACGTCCATGACACTCACGCTTTCAGACGCTCACGCAAGAAATCTTACGCCAAATAAATATTATTCCATTATAAACCTAAAATTAGCGTTAGCGTTGGGGTAGTTTGCAAACCCTACAGACTATTTTCATGGTAATGAAACTCTTACATACACGTAAATGTGTGTGCAGATTTGTCTCGAATTGAAACACTCATGCCAGCCAGCTAACCAAAGTTGGCCACCCTGATCCTGTAACTGTCTTAATTCTGCTTTCAGGTGGGACAGCTCACCTGTTGGCCATTGTTCAGGGACTGTGTGGCTTATGCCTTAAGCGTCGCAGCTGTTATTGCCATTATCTATGATAACAAAGTTTATTGGTAAGTATTTGCTGTCTGGGGACCCGTTGTGATAATTAATCATCTATGTTTTACATTGAAAAATAAATAAATAAATCAGCGTTTCTTTTTATATACAACCTAAATTGTGGAAACACCTAGCATTTTTGGTATTACGCTTTAAAAATTACTGCACGAATATTGGTGGTAATGTTTATAAACAATCAAAGAATGTTACTTGATGTACATGTGATAAGGCGCTATACAAAAATAAATTTGTTGTACGAATATCATACATCGGACGAGAAAATTAGTAGGCTAACTGGAGCGACGTTTGAATACAGTTCTGTAGTCTCTAAAAATTGGAAGTTATTCCACAATTTTGGCCACTAGTGTACATGATGTATGTACTTCAGTTTGATTTACAATATAATTCAAGTGCTGTTATAGTTGCTGTATCAGATTTTGCTAGTGCGTTTGTTTTTTATGGCGGTCCTGTCGGCTTTTTCTCACTTAAGGTATGACGCCGCCTGCCTACTACTTATTTATAGTGTGTATGTTGTGGTGCTGGGCTTCGACATTCGCATCAGCGAGTACTTTATGAAGAAGTTCAGCCCTTGCTGTCACTGCCTGGCAAAGGACCAGGAGGAGCAGAGCGAGCAGCAGCCCCTTGTCGGCTGGAATGAGAGAGGAAGCCTCCTGGTCCACAGCCGCTCCAGAACTGACAGCGGGATCTTTCAGGATGACTCTGGATATTCCCACCTGTCCCTTAGCCTGCATGGTCTGAACGAAATCCAAGAGGGTATGATGTAACAAGCCTCCGCAAACTTAGCAAACATCGATTTACTGTGCTACTTAAAAAGAATATGTAGTCCAGCATGTTCCAATAAGTTATTCTGAAGACACATTTATGGCCTTTCTTTTCATCTTAAAGATCCCCGAAGTGTCTTCTCGATGCCAGAAAACGCACTGAAGCGAATCCTGTGGGTGCTGTCATTGCCCACTATCCTGTTGCTTTATTTGACCATACCAGACTGCAGAAAGCCTTTCTGGAGAAGATGCTTCATGATTACATTTTTAATGTCTGCAGTTTGGATCTCGGCCTTCACTTACGTACTGGTGTGGATGGTCACAGTAGTGGGTAAATCGTGTTCCCTTCATTCTGTATTGAAACTAAAGTGTGAAAAGCAGTATACTGGAAAAGTACAATAATAATTTCTTTAATTATAGGATAAAAAGATCCATATAGATCCCGACGCTTACATTTAAAAGGAACACATTGTTTGAATGATTCAGACTACTACTGCACACAAGCACAATCACATGTTTCATTCTTAATTCCTGAAATTCCATTGTTATATCCTGAGGAATTTTTGCAACCTCTGAGGTCAAATTTAGCTCCTGGCCAACACAGGATTACGGATTTGCCCTCTGGGATACCATGAGAAATCATGTGATACCAACAGGCATCACAGAGTATAATTGGGCTATTATCCTGCAAGTAATCATACACTCACATGGATGAGGAAAATGACAGGTTTAAAGAACGGGGACCACACTGTGAAGACAGAACCACCCTGTACACAATTGTAATAATGCTGTGCTGAAAATCTGTAACCTTTGAAGGAACAGTGCTTTCTTTGAGTAGCTTTCAGCCCAGCAGTTCTGTCACAATGTGAAGGCTGGTTTAGAAGAACAGAAACGATAGGAAGAGCCTTTCAGTGGAGGCATAACTTCTCAAATAGTCAGCTGGCTGCAGGATGACGCAGACTGATGTATTCAAAAGTACTACACTGCATGAATGCACTCTAGACCACAAATTTACTTCTCTGAAACTGAATTCATAATTCTTTTTGGTCTTCAGGGGAAACACTGCAAATCCCAGACACAGTGATGGGTCTCACACTGCTGGCTGCTGGGACAAGCATCCCAGACACAGTCGCCAGCGTTATGGTGGCCAGAGAAGGTACTGGTGTTTACGGCCATCAATGCATTAAATCAGTTTAGCTTTCAAATACTAAATATTCAATGTATCAAAACAATCAGCAGTTTTTTCACAGCTGTGAGCAGTGAAAATGCACAGGAATAAATGCACATATATTCTCAGGACATCTGAAGAGATATGAAGGGAAAGTGGTGACACCCTAACGGATATAATATGTATTGTCCTTCATTCAGGGAAAGCAGACATGGCCATGTCCAACATCGTAGGATCCAACGTGTTTGACATGCTGTGCCTTGGACTACCATGGTTTATAAAGACAGTGTTTGTGGACACATCGGCCCCCGTGGAAGTCAACAGTGCAGGGCTGATATACACGACCTGCACGCTGCTCCTCTCCGTCATTCTCCTCTTTGTGGTTGTGCACCTGAACAGCTGGAGGCTGGACTGGAAGCTCGGCCTCGTCTGCTTATTTCTGTACATTCTCTTTGCAGTTTTGTCTATCCTGTATGAGCTCGGAATCATTGGCAACAGCCCAATAAGAAGGTGCAGCGACTGATCCACAGAACACATACTGCCGGAACTCAGGAATTAATGGACGTATTAAAGGATTTAGAGCATTTTGCCTGATGTCTCATTTTTCAGCTAATTTACCAAGTCTTAAAAAAAAGAGCCAGAATTAGTGGAAAAATAAACCTCTCACTGATTTAAAGAGAGCAGTTAGGTATGTATGGAGCCCCTGGAGGGACTTGTGCAAAAAAAACAAGATGCTCTTCCTTTCTTGTGCACACGAGATGATTCTGCATTTTAATTTTATGCCCACGTCCCTTCAGGGGTTCCGTCGGTACGACTCCTGGATTATAACTTTGTTTTTTTTTTTAAATAAAATAAATAGTAGGCAATTCAGTCATCACTATGACAAATACTGCTTCAGTGTTGTGGCGTTGCCCAATCCCAGATTGTAATGAGCTGCAAGGCAATCTTATATTCAAAACAAAAAGAAACACACACATACAGACTTTTACAAGTACACTTGTCTCCCACAGCAGAACCACCTGACCAATCACTTGTCTTCCACATGGTGGCAGTACCCATGTACATTTATAATTTTTCTATTCACTCACCTTTCAAGGGATCAAGGAATACCTTTCTCTTTTTTCAATGTTTTCAGCTTCAGTTCCTATCCAGTAGCTTTCGATCACCAATCCAATACGGGGTCTATCTCACTCATTTTGCCATTTTCATTGGGAAAAATTACTATAAATCACCGCACCACACTTTGTGACAAATTTACTTGTAAAAATGTGCTACAATTAATATAATTAATAAAAAAGGAGATTGGAGACACCATGTATAAACAAACCCTATGCACATATGGGGTTAAGCGGGTGATTATCACTGCGTTCATGGTATAACGGTACACAAAATGTTTTTAAAACAAAACAAAAACTACAGCAGGCTATTGATGACGACTACAAGACTAAGCATTGCGGTCGATGCGAACATCCACTTCTCGCCCGTTGATCTTTGTGCCGTTCATCATTCGGCAGGCCTGCTCTGCACTTTCTGGGCAATCAAAGCGCACGGTGCCACAACCCTTGGACTTGCCGTTTTCCATCTTTATTTCAGCAAACATCACTTGACCTGATAAAAAAAAAAAAAAAAAAAAAAAGATTCACAAAAAAGGCCTAGCACTCCAGCAGGAATAATTAAATTGTAAAAGATAATAGCCGAAGGCCTTACCACAGTGACTGAATTTCTCCTTCAGCTTTTGCCATGTGAGATCATAGGAAAGCTGCAATGCAAAAGTAAATGGTAACATTTCACACGACAGGGCACAAATACTTAGTAATAACTAAAGTACAAAGTTGTACTAAGTACAAAGCATGAACAAGTCATCAACAAACACAGTCGTTGCTTGAGAACATACAGTATGCATCACAATTCATTAATAATGAACAAACATGAGATGAGTATTTCACTTGTGTTATTCATTACCTGTTCCTTTAGTAGTTCATAAAGGTTTGCAGAATTAATAGATATAGTAACAAATATATAACTGCGTGGGATGAAAGATGTATCATGATTCATTAATGATGAATAAATATAAGATCAATAATTGACGTCATTCATCACATGTTCCTTCTGTAGCTCCTTCAGTAATTCACAAAGGTGTACAAAATTAACAGATAGTAAACATAGCAACTGCTTGAGATAAACATGTGGCACGATCCATTAGCGACAAATTGACATAACATTAAATAATTGCATAATGCTACATTATTCATGCCCCGTCAAGCAAAGAGTGAACGACTCAGACCCGTAGAGAACATTAAGTGAAGCACAGGTTTCAATACTCACATTTCGTACAAATATCTGGCAGCCTGCCTTGGAACCCGAGCCTCTGTCAGACATCCCGCTGCCCATGTGACTCGAGCCGCCTCCATAGCCCCTGTACCCACGGTTCATATCCATGCCACTTGTCATCCGCTCAATGCCGGGACCCATGCGCTCTATGCCCAAGCTGCCCATCCTGCCACCTACAGAAAGAAAGCGTCGTTAACAAAGCAGAGAGCTTGCTGCACTAGTTGAAAACCCACATTTGTACACAAGCTTTCAGTGACACCTACAGCACCAGTGTGAACCTTGAGGATTCTTGCGTGAGAGAACATTTTTCCTTCCAACCCACTGGAAAAGCCTCTTCCACACGTGACCACACAAGCAGAACTCATGCAGTCACCCTTGTGCCATACAAATAGAAAGATGCTGAACAAACATTATTACATAATATTGACTCCCTCTCCCACAACAGGGGCAGACAGTTTAAACCGTAGATAATTATGTTGTCAAGTATCTTGTGCCTAGTAATACATTTCTGCTGCAAATATTCCCATGGAGGAGAAAATGTAGTTAACTTGCTGGCAGAGATGTGAGTGTTAGTGAACGTAAAGCAAATGGGGAGGAGAAAAAGTACCTATTGAAGGGCTCAGTGGGCCAATGCCAGCACTACCCATGCCTGCTGCAAAGACTCCCAACCCTCCTCCTGATAAAGAGAATTCACTAACAGTCAGGCCAAGACCAACATCTACACAAGCATTAGGGTCGGCTGCAAACAGCCTAACAACTTCACAGGCAGAAACAAGAAGTAACGATCTACATATTCGCACTTGGGTCACGTGATTTCATACGCGCGCGCATACTCAGGCACACACACACGCGTGAGAAGACAGGACCGTCTTACCCATTCCACCGAACGTCTCCCCAAAGCCACGATTCATGTGCAGCTCATTCCTTCCCAGGTCCCGGTCCACCCCTCCTATACTGGAGCGATACATGTCTGCAAGAATCACACACACGAAATCCTTTACCCACTGCCAGCACTGCACAATGCACTCTGCCAAAGCACCACCAACATACTTCAAAGAAAAAACTTTCATATTTTATATTACAGTTAAGGTGCATTCAAACCTCAAGAGTTTGTCACAGTCAGTTCCACTATGCAATGTAAATCTTTATATGCCCTTCCACTAAACACAAATGAACACGAAACACAGATCAGAAGTACAAATTAAGATGCAACAATTATCACAATAAATATGCAGGTAGCACGTGCCACAATGGGTGCCATCTTGGTGCAATCCTATAATTACTGAATGTAGTATTTTTTCTGATGAGCCAGAAGAGCAGCCTACCTCCCATGTTACTGCCCATTCCTGATGGCATTCCCCCGCCCAGCCCCATCGATCCCATGCCAGAGCCGAGGTTCCCTCTATAATCATCCATTCCTGCAGAAACCATTTCAGGACCATTGAGTTTCTCTGGAGCTAAGCGGGTGGATTCACGTGTGTGGGCATGTGACCCCTCATTACCTCCCATTCTGCTCATGGGTGTCATGTCTCTGCCAGCATAGCCCCCCATGCTGCCCATACCATCAATGCCACTGTATCCACCTCCACTGCCCATTCCTGAGATCAAGGATGCAAAAAAAGGCTTGAACGCCAACACAATCTATGCTCCCCTAGTCATAATAAAGACGTAATCCGTTTAATGCAGAACTCACCTCCCATTCGGCCCATACCACCATATCCAGGGCCATCCATCCCTAGGTAGAGCAAGTTATATTTACTTAAGTCATCACCAAAAACAACCTCCCCCCATACAGATAAATGAAACATGACAGTTCATTAACCTCCAGGATTCATGCTGCCCATTCCTCCTCCTCCTCCTCCTCCTCCTCCCGCACTGAGACGGTTCGCGTTAATCGGCTGACCCCCAGGCCCAAGGCCCATTCCAATTCCACCAAGACCCCCTGCAAAAATATTGACGGTAATAATTGCCAAGAGTGTTCTAATGCCGCAGGTCGGCCATTGTTAGATCACTGGAGCAAAAAACCAAAAAGGACCAACTTGGCAACTGAGACGACTTCTCAACCGGCCGAAAATCATCAGGGGGAATGGATTTGTCATCCTACAATAAAATCCACAGGTCCTCTCACACACCATATCGCCAACAAACATACCCAAAACCAAAACAATTTCATAAATAAATAAACCAACCTTACCATCTTCACATGCATGGGTCTGTCAAACAGCATCTGACCATTAAACATTGCTTAGAGCAGCAGTCAAGGAAATTATCCGAAATGTACAATTCACAGAGATATTTCAAACAAAGGAGGGTGAGGATACAGATGGCCTGGACAGCTTCCAGCGCTTGTTCGAAGGTGACGGTTCCCATCCCACGGCTCTTCCCATCTTTATCTTCTTTGACATCCGCCCTTTTCACAGTCCCAGCCATGCTAAAAACTTCCTTAAGTTTCTTCCAGCCTACTTTATAGTCAAGCTGCAGGAAGCAGAATAAAAAATAAAAATCAGATACACGGATACCCTGTAACCTGATAATGTTCAACAGAATAAGGCAGAAGGGAAAATTGGGGTGAACCTTACATTGGCGACAAACACTGTTGAGCCCAACCGGCCGGCCTGGAGGAAATTAATGACCTCAGGAAGAATATTTGGATTGTTGGTAATACAGGGAGGAAGATTCATTGCTCCTGGACCACCATCTTGGCCTCGCCCTCCAGGATACATACCCGCAGTGCGCTGTAGCACTCTACGGGCATGCTCACCACCAGGGTCCTGAAAAGTGTTTGGAGAAACACTTGTGAATTAGCTACATGGTCAGAACACAAGAAAACCAACAGCCAACGTTTAACACTAAAATAAATAAGAGCCTTGATGCTCAGTGATAGCCCTACCTCCTTGATGTTTAAGGGCCTGCCATTTAGATCATGCTTATTCATGACTTCCAAAGCTTTCTTCACAAATTCCTCATCTTTAAATTCCACAACACTGGAAACGAGATTGAGGTAAAATGGTATTAGGATTTAAAAGGCCACACACACCAGTAATTGTCAGACATCTTCTCAAGGGCCATAAGCCACCCTACATGACACAAGAATACCTGAGCTATGTAACAAGCTAATGAGCTGTGTGATGTGGTAGAACATAAACATGCACTGGCTGGGATGTTACAAAGTGGTCTGTGAACCAATGAGCTAGACAGAACCTTAATGCACCAATGGGGGGGGGGGGGGCACATACCCACATCCCTGGAGGGTCAACATGGCGCAAGTCGAGATGTAGCAAAGGGGAAAAAAAGGCAAAGAATAAGAATAATTAACGTCATCTTAAACATAATAGCCGGTACACATACAGTTTAGTTTTAGCTCTAAACAATTAACATGAATCAGAATGGTATGGTTATTTCTGAAAGGCCAAAGCAATTACAGACTCAGGTCTATTGTAGGGTAGTTTTCTTTGTAAAATGAGTTGGGCCACTGAGTTTTGTCATTAGTAAAAGCTTTCAGGCACCATAATTCAGACATTTGAAGATAATGTGTGTGTGTATATGCATTATATACACAAACTGATATATCTATACATACACACATAGGATTACTCCATTTTATTCAAGATCAAACATATAATAAGGTTTGGAGATACTGGGCCAAAGCAAAAAGTAATGCTGCAGCAACTACTGTACTAATCACTCAAGTTTTAAAACGGTAACTTCAGAAAATGGTTACACAAATAAAGAAAACAACACGTATGGCAAAACCTTGAATGAAGCATTCACACCTGTTTTTTCAGGGATTAATGATATATGTGTAATAGCAGAAAGAAGCATGTGTTTAGTCAAAAATAAAAGTTGATCTTAATTGCCAAAACAAAAGTGGAGTTTAACCAGATCTCCAATCTCTACCATCCAAAAAGAAAACAAAACAACCGATCAATCTAAAAGCAAGATTTAGAAATGTTCAAAGTTACTGAAACGCATGTTTCCTTTGAAATATTTAATAACCATAACTACCAGCCAGTTAAATACTACAACAAAAAGTAAGCTTTAACTAAAACAAAAGTCACTAAAAAAAGTTATAGCACAGTGTTAGTTTTTCCCAGTCATATTAAGTAGCATCAACTAACTGACCCTCAGACAGAGAATGTCACAAGCCACAGCCAGTTGTAACTGGCTCAATCCACAAAACCAGTTTAGTAGCAATTCACATGAGTGTAGCCTGGTGGCTTGTTACCTGGTTGGGCACCTGATAAAGTGAGAACTGGCGAGGGAATTTAAAACCTCGCACAGCTAGTTGTCCACATGACTTACCCTCGATTTTCCTTCTGCATCCTTAAAGAGTTCCACGTATGTAACCTCACCAACTACATGAGACATGCAAAAGGGAAAATACCAAGAAAACAATGCATTTAAAAACACCAGTCTTCGCTTCACTGTTGGCCTTGGCACAAGACTACAGGCAGAAATCCTCAATGAGCAATAAGTCCAGACCAACATACCACCAGATAAAACACCATGCCATTCTGTTCAGTTACAGACACACCAATCCAGCCATTAACGAGCTGTATTCAACCTAAAGTGTGAAAATACTTCAAAATTAGCTAATGTTAGCTGTACAGTTGCGAACAAATGACCAAACCAATAACACTGAACTGTTTTAAGGTGACCATCCACCTTTTCAAAGCCTTCACGTTTTCAAAAGCATGTCGAAGTATGTTTAAGAATCAGAAATCCAATAGTTCAAAACCAGTGTGCACCAGTGCATGATTTCAATAACATACGTGTCACCTTACAACAGATACAACAACACACACGTTATATCATCAATTAACAGGTTTAAAAAAAATATATATCAATACTGTAACAAAGCTCTGAACAATTTCACACTTATAGATAATTCCTGCCCAAAGTATAAGCTTTCCAACCCTATTTAGAAACCCAATTGAGACACAGAACACAAATTTAAAATGTTCAGAGAAAGCTGGAATCAAACTCTATTACAAGCAAGGGATAAGATTCTCCGCATGACCGTGGGATTTCAGATTGGCTTCCATATTTGGAGGAGAGTTTTTTGGGAAGTCAGGGCAGCCCACTACGTAAATTCCATTTGTCACAGTCATCATTACCTTTTTCTCTCATGAGATCTTTGATTGCCTGCCACTTCATGTCGTATGGGATATTGCTAATGAACACTCGGTTTCGATGCACTCCCTTCTTGTCTCCATGCTTGTCTTTGGAATAGGGCTGGAATCTGCTGGATCTCCTGCCTCCAGTTGATTTCTCTTTGAGTTCTGGTTTTTCCTTCGGGGTTTCATCCGAGTCTCTGCAGCAAGAGATAATGAATTTAAAATGCGCCATCAGTAGGTGAGATAAAAAAAAAAAAAAAAAAGACACACACACACACACACACACACACACACACTAAAAAGTCACATTACCGCAAATTACTGTCAACATGCATTTCATAATAAGTCCACAATATGCGAACAACATAGCACGCTGGATTCATATGGGACAAAAATGTTTTTCTTAGCTAAATATTAATGTAGAGTACCTGGCATATCATTGTACTTCTTCAATAGAATAGCTAATTTCTATAAACCGCAAACCGACTAGCTAGTTAGCTAGCTGGAAGGTGCAGTTGCAGCATCAGTGACACAGCTGAACGAGTAAATCTGCGGGACCCGGGCACACGGTCCTGGCGCACGTGCGATGAGCTTCAGTGATCCTGAAGCGGCTACTGACAGCATCCAGTGACGGTGGGCATCTGCAGGACCAGCTCATGCTACAGTCTCTTCTGTGTACCACATAACCCTCTAGCTAGCAAAGAAAAAGCTATCAAAGTTTATGGGGGTCGAGTAAAATACCAAGAGCTGAAAACCTGCTCCGAATAACTGAACTGTTTTTACGACGTGTTGGTTTCTATTCATATTCGTGTCGGCTTGATTTAACGTTAGCCTCCATTTTAAATAGCATAAACCTATCTATGCATCACACAGACCAGAATCGCTATTTTAAAGTACGGTTACGTTTTCACGCCATTGCTGTTTTCCTGCAGGGGGGCGCTCTCGGTCTCGCTCGTGGCGCCCGCATCCTCTTGCTTGTCGTCGACTTCCTGCGATATTCCAGCCATAATCGTCAGGTTTGCGAAGGGAGAATCCAGACGCCCCGGCTGCACTGCGCAGTTCAAATCAGCCGAAGCTGGTCGCCGCCGCGCTCGGTATCGCGAGAGAAGGCGCGAGAACGTCACGGAAGGCTATTGGCAAACCAGAGAATCGGACTAACCCAGCAAGTCTGGTGCTGCACTGTGGGCGTTCACTATGCTGCACCTAGGTTATGCACCTACTGGACAAAAAATGCACAGGAAATTATTTGCGGATACGATGGTTCAAAGTGTAACGATATTGCTTTCTTAGAAGTATGTGATAGTGCGTGAAAAGTTTTCGTGGTATTCCAAAGATAATCGGCTTATGGTGTTCCAGCTATGATATTTAGTGATATGAAAATGTCTTGCATTTTCCAGCCCCTTAACCTGGTCATGGTTGCAGAAGAGCCTACAGTGTATCCCAGGCAGCATAAAACTGGGGTACACACTGAACAGGATGCCAGTATATTAATATGTACTTAAGGATTTTTTTTCTACTAAAAATGACTGATTCAGTTAATCCTACTCCTGCCAAGATATTGCTTGCTTTGTACCCCAGATTGTTGTTACATTGTTATGTTATGTACACCCCCATATGAAGTGAATAATATTGACTCTTATAAAAACAGTGAGTGTCAGGGTCTGGCATATACATTTTATGGACAAAAGTATTGGGAGACATCTCTTAATCATTGAATCAGGGTGTTTCATTCAGACCCACTGCCAAAGGTGTATAAAATCAAGCACCTAGTCATGCAGTCAGCTTTACAAACATCACAGCTCAGTGAAGTATGGTCCTGTAGTAGGATGCCACCTCTTCGATAGGTCCATTTGTGAAATTTCTTCTCTGCTAGAATCTGGTACTAACCAGCAGACGATTTTCTGTGGCACACAGTTCATCGACCTGCTAAGTATGGGGTGTCCAGCCAGAGTGCCGATGATAACTCCATATAGCACCTACATTGGGCACACAAGCATCAGAGCTGGACCTTGTAGCGATGGAAAAAGGTGGCCTGATCCAATGAATACCATTTTCTGTCTCATCATATGGACGGCTGGATAGGTGTCAACCATCTGTGGGATGCATTGGACCAACTAGTTCCAGGGCTACCCAGCCCATACGTAGCCGGGCCTGATACACCACATCACTCCCACAGCCATCATTACGATTTTCTGTGATTTGTGCCTCACCTACTAAACCTTGCAATTTGCTGGTGAGCTGAATAAGGGTACATTACCTTAAAAAGGACATTGCTGCCTTAGAAAGGGTTCAATGTAAGGGCTACAGAAATGATTCTGGACTTAGAGGAATGTCTTATGAGAAGAGGTTAGCTGAGCTGAATCTGCTCAGCATTGAGCAAAGGTATATACGATGATCCAGGTATATACGATTCTAACAGGTCTGGATCTGTTCAAACAAATAGTTACTTCAATATTAGTTGAAATACAAGAACTTGTAGCCATAGGTGGAAATTGGTGGGAGAACATTTTAAACGGGACTTGAGAAAGCACTTCTTTATGGAATAGTATGGAATAGTCTTCATGTTAGTGTGGTGCAAGCTAAAGCCTTGGGTTCCTTTAAATCAGAGCTAGACAAGATTTTAACAACTCTGAGCTATTAGTTGAGTTCTCCCCAAACAAGCTTGATGGGCTGAATGGCCTCCTATCGTTTGTAAATTTCTTATGTTTCTTATGTTATTGTGTTTTGAGCAGGGAAATCTGCAAACTGTGTTGTAGACTGGGGAACCCTGTCATATACAGTAGGATAGCCAGGACCTGAATTGGGGAACCCTGTCATATGGGATAGACAGGACTTGAATTGGGGAATCCTGTCATCTGGGATAGCCAAGACCTGAATTGGAGAACCCTGTCATATGGAATAGCCAGGACTTGAATTGGGGAACCCTGTCATATGGGATAGCCCAGTCCTGAATTGGGCAACCCTGTCATATAGGATAGCCTGAATTGGGGAACACTGTCATATGGGATAACCTGAATTGGGGAACCCTGTCATATGGGATAACCTGAATTGGGGAACCCTGTCATATGGGATAGCCAGGACCTGAATTGGGGAAACCTGTCATATGGGATAACCTTTGTTCACATCTCTCATCGACAAGCCTTAGCTACCAACACCCTGTCAACAGATTATGGTTTTTCCCTCCCAGACACCCCACAGCACACAAAAGTCATACTTCTGAATTCAGTATGTCAGCCAGGAGTACCAAATGTTAGTTTACCAAGTAATATATCCCAGACTTTGACATGCGCTCTTTTTATGAGATAGTCAAAGATATTTGCATCACATGAGGGTGGTCAAAATGTTTTAGCTCATCAATATATTTTTTGAACGAGATAAAAATCCAGTTCATGTTGAACAATCAGTATCCCAAAAAAAAAATGAGATAATGCTAGTTAATATAAAAACACGGTACTCAATGGGCAAGAAAATTAACATTTGTAACACTGGCAATCCAAGGTCTCAGTGGACCTGCTGTCATTTGCACACTCTAATAAAGACTATGAAATAATGTTAAATAATGTTAAATGTGAAAGCAAGTAGCTGAACAGGCTACACGGGTAGCTAAGGGGCACTTTTAAAGATTAAATGATAATGATGCCTCAGCATGGACCTAATTGGAGCTCTTGCAGGCTGGACTTTTATGAATCTCATTCCTTTTTGCAGTCAATAACTATTACTTGAAGCATTTCTGTAATGGCACCCTGGGACAGATTCCAGTAAAATGTTATTTAATTTCACAAGAAACACATCAAGGTGTCTGGGAGAACTTTAACGTGGAGATTTCTGTTTCACTGAAAAGAACATTTATTTATCTAGGTCAGAATATGAAAGACAAGCTGAAACCTGAAGCTTGTTCTTGTTTTCCAAGGCCAAGGTGTGCCAGTATACGATTACAGACGAGAGAGGATGGCATAGTGAATATGCTCTCACACCTACTGATTGTTTGAGGCTCTGGGCACAGTCTTGTTCTGCTCAGCAGGAATCAGTAATTGCTAAATAATGATGGACGTTCAGGATAGGAGGAAAAGGGATATTTTGCCGTGGACAGCAGTGCGGTATGAGATGGTCCTGGTCATTCAGCATCATCAGGAAGCCACTGCTTTCATTTTTGCAATGGGAATTAAATGTCTTTTGGATGGGGCCTGCCGCTTCCTGCGTTGTTTTTAATCTAATCTATTATGTCAATAAATGAGAATTTACTTCACTGTCAGCTCATTCATTTTCATTATAAATAAACTCAAGTGATCTTTCACAGTAATTCTTTACCAGAAATTTATTTTGCCATGAACTCGAAAAACAGTAAACATAATAACCTGTTTATTTCCAAAGAGTTAATACTAGGTGATGGGAAAAATATATATTTGTAAATGTTTTTTTTCTTTTTCAAAATTAACCATAAACATACAGTTTTGCCTGTTAACTATTTGTATTCATTGTTTTATTTTATACTCTTATTGAAAGTTTGCAGGTGATGTAACCCGTCTCATTTCAGAAATGTATCTGGAAAATATATTTAGAATAATGGGGAGACAATTAACAATCTCTAAATTATACCACCCCTTATATCCATAATCTAAACACAGCACTAATATCACGTTAAGCGACCGTGTGAGTAATTCATATACAATTTATTTTATTTATATTCTGTGTAAGCTGTGCGTTATCAGTACTACAAGGCAGGTGTCTGCAAATGAGCCTTTAAGTAGAGTTTTTGATAATAATATTAGCCTATGTGCACAGAGAGGCAGCCTAGTATTCCAGTGCTAAGTGACGAAGAAGACCGGGAGGACTGGAACACATTTGACATTTAAGGGGGAGACGTTGTGGGAAAACGGGGGATGCCATTCAGAGGAGCCCCCATCCTCCTCTTAGAATCTACATCCACCGCCGCCGCGTGAGACTGAGGACAGACTGGCAGGCTGGGACTGAAGGCGCGACTGTCAGGGAGGGTGTGCCCCCGCTTTGAGGTATGGACGGGGGGGGTTGGGGGTCGGAATGATAATGAAGCACCAGCCAGTGAGAAGCGGCGCATCCCTCCGCGAAGAATCACAGGCGGGCGAGTCGCACCTCGAAATGGGCGGCGGGCTGAGCTCTCATCAGAGGAGAAAAAAAAGCGCATTTCGTTCACCCCTTTTCAAAATCACTGAAGCTGAGACCCAGGAACTTAAAACCTGGCACAGAAATGGGCCAGAGCCCAGTGCTCTGCACCTATTGACAAGGCTATAGGAATCGATATACTGTAAGGAGCTCAGATTTTTGCTAAGAGGCTACTGTGAGCACTCCAGTAGGATTCCTAGCAACAGGTCTGGGAGAATGAGGCTGGAATGAAGGTGAGTAGCCTGCTATTGTACATCACACGGCACGTTTCCAAGGGTCTGTAAACATGTTTACAGTCTGGGGGTGTTTGTCTTAAATTGTGCCGCCTTAATTATGACTCTTTATTCCTGTGTCAGTATCATCTGTAGCTAGATAGCAACAGGTACAGACAGCTTCTTCCTGCTCGTCGCGTTTGTGATTAATTTTTTTTTGCCAGGTGTTAAATTAGTTGGACATTTCATTTCATGCATAACAATAGTACGATAAGCCAGAAGGAAAGACATTTACGTTCAAAATGTTATTTAGCAAGAAAATGCTTGTGTTGGTTAATGTTCTTAGTTTTAATTTGCACTGTGTTAAACATACATTTCTCTCTCTCTCTCTCTCTCTCTCTCTCTCTCTCTCTCTTTAATGCAATACACACATATTGCATTAAATTGAAAAATAAACGTAAGAGCGAACTGACCAGTATACATTTTAAAGCTAAATGCTGTATGATGTGTAATCTATGAGAGGAGAAATTATTCTTCCTTCTCTTATTTTTGTTTGTAAAGAAAAAACATTCATAGTCCATAAGAATTCATTGTCCTGTTCATCAGCCCACAGAGCTCCGACGTAACGACACGGTGTCCGACCAGGTCTAACTGATATTTCCCCACGCGATACGTTTATTCTCTAAACGACCTTCGTTAATCGCTGCTTCCTCTTCTCCCATCCCAGCTTACTTACCAGCAAGCTGGACCTGACATGAGTGGGATACAGAAATATGGCTTTCATCATGTGTAACGTCCACTTCAACCATTCCCTGGCGGCCATGAACGCGGACGACATAGCGGGCCACCCGCTGAGCCTGGAGCAGAAGACGGCGTTCGCCTTCGTCGGCATGCTGCTGGTCTTCCTGGGGCTGCTGATTGTCCGGTGCTTCAGGATCCTGCTGGACCCCTACAGCAGCATGCCCTCCTCCACCTGGGCAGATGGCGTGGAAGGGTTGGAAAAAGGAACGTTGGAGTATGCCTTGGCCTGAGTTATACAAATCAATTGCAATTTAAACAGAAACCAGAAAAATATAATATATATATATATGACTTTCTTGTGCTCTGGGTTGGTTTTTAACCAAGGCTGGGTCTGTCCATCTGTGATCACCTGGGAACTTGGGAGTTTTGTTATACTGCTCAGGCGCAGGCTTATTGTGCTGGAAATCTGAAGGATGAATGGGAGTCTCAGGGAAAACAAACAGATTTATTGAGAAAGAAAAATAATAGGAAAAGCATGAAATGAATTGCGGGTCGCACCCTGTTCTCAATCTCACATGATCACGGACGGGACCCTACAAGCCTGCTTTTTGTGCTGTGTGGTGTGGATACAGGCTGTTTTCAAATAATGTAATATACTGCAGTTTAGCCCAGTAGTCTCACTGAGGGGCCCTAGCTGTGGTTTTCCCCTTGGGTGGGAGACAGTGGCTTGTGTCCCATCACGACTTGCCCCTTCTGCACTCCCATGGTGCACCTGGAGCAATTAATTATCACTGGGGCAAGAAGTCCGGCTCAAAATGACTCGGCAATTTCTATGGACATGTCACAGTTTAAAGAAAAATTGTAAAGTATACAGTTTCTTTAAGATTTAAAAAAATCAAAACTTTTTTTTAAGGAAAAATGTGTTTTCTGTAGGAAAAATTAGTGCCAACTTAGTCCTGTTTCAGAGTCACAAAGTGATAAAACTCCATCTGGGCCAAAATAGTCTTTTGAATCTTAATTGATAAATGGAGATGAAAAGGAAAAAAGAAAAACAGATGGCCCTTCATTGTCTGGGATCCACTGGGCACCCAGAGGTACCCTGCCACCTGAGAGATGCCACGTACCGTTTGCAAATGTATGTATTCTGTGAATTTGCCTTACTATAACCTTGAGTGGGTTACTGTGCCTTCAATTGGGGTGTCAGTGCTTTCCAAAGAGACAAAGTACTAGATGTGTGTCTGTCTGTCTGTGTGTGTATGTGCAGTCTGTGATGATTAATCGGTATTCCCTCCTAAGGCATGGCTAAAAAGCCTATGAGTGCCAAGAAGGAGGTGGTTGAGAGGAAAGGACGGGAGAAGGTCATATTAGTGGTATTCTCTGTTGAATAAAATGTCCTCTTGCTTAAAAATGTCCATTAGCACTATGTTTGCTTCTTTGGTTCTCAGAAAAGACGAGCAACAATAGCGGCAAGATAATATGTGAGTGAAGCAGGGGATTGGGATTCGGGAGTCTAAGCACTGAGCGGGCTGGCGGCTCACAAAGAACTCAGCGCGTGCGCTGCATGTACACACCCCTCTCGCACACCACACACACACACAAACATGCGTGACATCACTGAAACACACACATCATCATCCATAGACGCATTACGTCACCCAAAGGCTACACCACCCTCTGGGAAGCCACTGCGTGAATTACAACATGACGCATCTTTGTGTAGCTCAAAGATGCCCACATGCACAAAAATATATAAACAATATTTGGATATACAGCTCATGAAAAATTTAGAACATCTGTGTGACAAAGCAAACAGGGATTTTTACAGCTTCTTTCCTGCTTTAAAGAAGTAAAAAAGAAAAAAAAACATTTCCTTTTTTCTATTTAATTTTTCCCTTAATTGTGTTATATGAGTCAGCTGGAGGGTGATACACAGAATGATACAAATACCTCAAGATCTGTCATGTGTGTAACGTGCAGATATTTCTGCTCTACTGGCCATTGACATTCATGAGTATCATCAGATGTGTTTTAATCACTTTAATTACCTCACCTGTTGCTGTTCTTGTGCCCTTATTCAGATAGACGACTTGTAAGGCAGACTGTGATTCAACCTTACCTGGCTGGTCTGCCCCAAAGGCATCCAGATATCAGCTGCTGGGGATCCAGGCTGATGTAATTTCACAAAGATTGAATTCTAATGTCAGGCTGGCTGTGCTGAACTGAGATGATTATGAGATCCAAGAAATTCACACACGACCACAAACACAGCGGATCTAGAGAAACAGTTTGCATCTGCTGTGGGAAATGATTCGATTGTATAACGTCCTACTGTTCATTTTCAATAGGGAGCCACACTATACAGAATTTATCAGGGGGAATTTAATTATTCAGTAAATTTAGAATCCCAGTACAGAACTGTGCTATTTAAACTTTCAGTGCATTGGTTCTGGTTACAAATACTGGATGAATGTTCGGAATGCTTTTTCAAGGTCAGGTAACAAGGCTCTTTCTGAGATTCACAGTGAACACAAAGTAGCAGTAGTGTCAGAGTAATAAGGAAAAAGTTTCTTAATGACTTCTGGAAAAGTCATGTGTCTGTAAAGGATCGCCTTGGGGCAGCTCTGGTTAATTGTGGTCTCATATTAACTTTTACAAACACTTGGCATTAAGTGCTACTCTATTCCTTTTAAGCAAGATAGCACTGACATGTGTAATTAATATTATCATCTGTTCACTTATCAAAGACCTTACGCACATGAAAGATCTGACATGCGGATAAGTGCTTATCATGCTTCTGAACAATACAGTACACGCCAATTCTCAGCAATCTCTGAAACGCTACCAGATGTTCAAAACCTAATAAAATGTAATAAATTTCTCAAGAACCTTTTGTGCTCATTTCAATTCTGCTATTTTTCACATGACAAAGTACAAATAAAGCCATGATTTCTCTACAGGCCCAATCCTGAACTGCCTTCTTGCTCAGCCTAATGCCGTTCTTTACTGCAGATTGTGCTCCACTAAGGTCCCCAACCATTTTATCCCTGAGGGCCAAATTCCATCAGCAACAAAAAAGCCAAGGTCCACTTGTAGATCTGCAGAAATGTTGAGAAAATCTGTAAAACAAACATTCAAGCTACAATAATTCTTGGTATATTATAATAAATAAAAAATGCTTATCACTACCATGGGGTGCTACTTCTTGTCATTTTAATTGTCTTTCTGAGGCTCTGGCTGTCTTAATTGGTAATTTAATTTAAAAAGGCTTCTCTTGGTATTAATTGGTATGGGAGCTGGAAAATCTCTAGGAGGATCCTTGATGTAAAGGACAAGTCTTTGTGCTGTTTATGGCTTGAATAATTATTAACCATCCCCTATTTGTCCTCTTTACTGAGGAAGCCTCGTTCCACTGCTGTTTAAAGTTCTTCGGTTGAACCAATAGGGTAGAGCCAATGGTCATACCCTAAGAACAGCCCCAAGTATAAAAGTAGATGCTAAATTGCCACAGTACACAAAGGACTTGTGTTTTATAAGATTATTTGTTGGACACGTCGACACTGATGTTTAAATAAGGAACAGCAACGCAGGGTGATTTTACTGGATGCATAACTGACTGGAGCATATTGCCGATTGATCCTGACCGACTGAGGGTGTGAAGCAGCAAGGCACGATGATGGAGGAATACTCTACAGCCGGAGGAGAAAGGGTAAACCCGGGATACGATGCATCCCTTGACGAGCCGCCACACTACGAGGAGTCGTCCTTCTCAGGCACGACGGGAAATGGCTACGCGGCCGGAGACAATGGCAAAGCCAGGGAGGTCCGACACTCGGTGGTCAGTGCCTTTGGCCACGACACACTGGACAGGGTGCCCAATATAGACTTCTACCGCAACCCGGGCAGTGTCAGTGGGCACCGCGCAATCCGGCCCTCCCTGCAGGAGCTTCACAGCGTCTTCCAGGTGAGTGCCCATCTGGCAGCCCCTATACAAAGGTGTGGAAGTTAATTCACCCCCTGCAGAAGAAGGATTGTTATTATTCTAGTGCAGTGTCTCCCAATCAGGTCCTCAGGGACCCACAGCCGGTCCATGTTTTTGCTCCCTCCCAGTTCCCTGCCAAACAGTTCACATTTTTCCTCCCTCCCAGCTGTCTATTAGGACCAGAGAGGGAACTAGATTGGGACTGTTCTAGTGTGTCAGGCCACAAATAAACATGCAAGTCTTCTACTTAGCCATAGATTCAAAAACATAAAATTAACAATATCTGCTGTAGCTAGTTGTACGAATACCAGTGACAGCCTAAAGTTAAAATTTAAAGCCTTTTAGTGGAGCGGGATTCCTCTTTCAAGGAAAATTGAAATGAAAAGCACTGGGCAACAGAACCCATTCCAAGTCATTGAAGGCTCCATCAGCGCTTCGGATGTTCATATTCAATATAATGAAAAGCCCCACTTAAATCAATGAGAAACAACAATCAGAATATGACTCTCTGTGTCCTGCTTTTGTCAAGCGGGAGAAGCCTTCATAACATAAAGCTCTTTGTACTGATTTTTGTGCAATGAGGGATCAGGTTACTGTAGAAGAAGTACAAACCAAAGCTTCTATTCAATTATTGTTTGAGCAGGTCGGCAGCAGCAGAGAACATAAAGCGTGCTGTGTCATTTTTACTGTAGCAGCTAGCCAGACTGGGCCTCTCTGCTCCTACACCTTGACCGCTGGCACCCGTTAGCGCCAGGAGGTCTGGCATCTCCCAGTAACACGTCTTTGCAGCGGTAATGAAGCGAAACAGGCAAGCCAGACTGAACAGACTACACGCCGAACATCATCAGCCTGCCCGAAACGGGGGTCGCGCTCGGCGACGGACGCCAGCCAGGAAGCCATTGCATCCGCATTTAGCTGGTGAAAAACGGCCCCTTTGAGCAAATGCATTGATCTGTTTTGGCTTAAAATTGAGTAATTAATGGAAATGAGCTGAGAGAACTTAGAGAAAATCAGCAGGCCAGCTGTACCGTTGTGGGGAGGGGTAAAACACAGCCACAGCAGAAACATTCAATATGCCCAGTCTTCAAACCAAACTCGATTCAACACCTTCTCTTCTCTTCTCTTCTCTTCTCTTCTCTTCTCTTCTCTTCTCTTCTCTTCTCTTCTCT
>JAODKE010000007.1:7599811-7624979 GCA_026779605.1 Mormyrus hasselquistii | reverse complement strand
GGGGGGGCTGCATATTTACTGGGGGTGGGGGCACTTGGCCACCCATTAAATCTGCCCCTGTATCACACTGCTATGTAATGTATATTTAAAGAGTTTAGTGATTTGAAATTGAATAGTAACTAACTGGCATTTACATGAAGGGTTTTGGTTCTTATCGTTGTGATAACAGCCCAGCTGCTCTGACAGACCGTCTTTGCTTTCAAGGTCTAGGGATTGTCATCATTCTCCTGAGCCTCGTGGTGACCTCTGTCACTGGTCTCTCCATGTCTGCGATCTGCACTAATGGCGTGGTTCGGGGAGGTAGGTAATGGGGGGGGGGGGGTTAAACAGGAAATGCATGGATGATTATTCTAACACATAGATAGATATTTATGATGCTTAAAATTCAATTATGAACTTTGGTAGATTACACTTACAATTTTGCTATGTCTGAGAATTTTCTCCCATATTTCAAGCAAAGTATTTTGTTCATTCGGTTCTGGATTCGCCTCTAGATACCCGTCTTTCTGCGTGTCTGTTACAGGGGGTGCTTACTACCTGATCTCCCGCAGCCTGGGGCCCGAGTTTGGCGGCTCAATCGGCTTGATTTTTGCCTTTGCCAATGCAGTAGCTGTGGCCATGTATGTGGTGGGTTTTGCTGAGACAGTTGTGGATCTCCTTAAGGTATAGATGCATTTTTTTGCCACTGTACTATTATTCTATTGTTGTGATGTCTTTTTTCTAATCTTGCTTTATTTCAAGGTAAAAACACACTATCATATAATGCTATGATAGCTATATGCCATCATATAATGGCAGTACATTATGTAAGAGCTGTTACGTACTATAATTAAACTATCGATCATTACTTTAAAAAATCCATCCATCCACCCATCTTCCAGAATGGCAGGGTTGGAATGAGCCCGGCACCAGACCCTGACAGGGTCCACCCTGCGTGACATGCGTGATGTATAGCATTATGACCAATCTATTGCCATCTTAAACACTTTTCAAAGTGTTTCAACATTTCAAAGTGTTTAACATTAAATAATAACAAATCGTTTCACAAGAAAGTCAAACAAAATATGTAAAAACAAATAAGCAAATAAAATGCAAAATCAATTGCGGGTCAAATAGATATTACTGTAGCTTTAGCAGGAAGCATTGCAAACACAACATAACATCACAGTCATGCAGTTAGACTGCTGCCACATGGTCTCTTTTGCAAGGGTTTGGGGACAGAGCAAAGCAGCCAGCTTTGGGCTCTAAGCCAACTACAAGTAGCAAACACACTGAGAGCAACACACACACACACAGACATGCGCTAAAATATTTCATTCTCTGAGTCCAACCAAAGGGGGAAAGGACAAGACATTTGTCTGAATTTAATTTGTAATGATTGTCTCGTGACCAGCTCATTATTCAGCAAGGAAAATGGCAGTATCATTTGTCTTAATGATGTCATCCACCGTGATGCTTCATAGGACAGCAGTGCCATCATGGTGGATGAGGTCAATGACATCAGAATTGTTGGCTGCATCACAGTGGTGCTACTCCTGGGGATTTCATTGGCCGGAATGGAGTGGGAGGCCAAGGTGAGACCAAAATGAAATGCAAGCCTTGGTTTTTATTTCTGGTGGGACACCCCATTTACGAAGTGGGTCATTTGAATGTATGAGGAGACACCCCCCCCCCACTTAACCCCAGCAATGCCATGCGCCATATTTATGCCCTGCCTTCCTGTTACATCACTTCCAGGATTTGCGTTTGAGTTTTCCGATACACCCACTAGTTTTTGTCCCCTCACCTGATATATAAACATGCTCTTCCCATTACTTTCCCCAATTAACTTATTATTTTTTACTTCAGGCTCAAATCATCCTGTTGATTATCTTGCTGGTGGCCATCGCAAATTTCTTCGTAGGAACAGTTATCCCTACGACCAACGAAAAGAAATCGAAAGGCTTTTTCAATTACCACGGTGAGAGAAAGGTGAAGGTGTTCCACCAGTGGCTCACACTGCACCTCCGTGTGCTGCAGTAGGTCAGATAATATGTCATCATGATAATCATGATAATGATATAATTTACTACAACCAGAACTATGTGAGTTCTGTACAACAGGCAAACTCCACAGGATGTGAAATCAGGGGTGTCCTGGGAGGGGTGGGGGACATGATTGGCCAGGGTAGGGGGGCCCAAAATCTCTAGTGGTGCCCCATGTGAAATAAACATTTCCACCTGTGTTGCAGCATCCATATTTGCGGAAAACTTCGTCCCTGATTTTCGAGACGGAGAGACCTTTTTCTCCGTCTTTGCCATCTTCTTCCCTGCAGCCACAGGCATTCTGGCAGGTGCCAATATTTCTGGGGATCTGAAGGTAAGTGTCGGGGGCCATTTTGTGCCATTTCAGCTCAGGAAATCAGAGCAGATTATTGAAACCAAAGCTGCAACCACTTCAAAAACATTGAGGAAAACAAAGCTTTGCCTTTATGTTCACAAACTGACTTCAATCATTTTCAGACCCAAATAATGAAGCTTCCTGGATCATGACCAAGGTTTTAGTATCTTTGAGCAAAATATACAGTTGATAAAAAAAAGAAGCACAAATCAGCAACTCCCTAAAAGAATAACACTGGCTTTGCAACTAAGACCAAATTGGTATATTTTTAGACTTTGCATATGATGCAGCCCAAAGAGCACAAACTAAATGACTTTGCTCTATGGGGCATTAACACTCAGAAACACTCACAAAAGCTTAACATTCATCTGTAAAACTGCCGTGCTGAACATCATTTATTTAACAGGATTGAATTACCTAACACTTATATTCAGAATGTCTTATTAAAATGTATGACAGGTGATTCCAGACCATCCAGGGGAAAATGTTGCTATGATTTACGTGTCATCCTACTTTAACACGTAATTGGACTTCTTTTGTGAAGGACCCCCAAGCTGCAATTCCAAAGGGGACACTGCTGGCTATTTTCATCACAGGAATAACGTATCTGTGTGTAGCCGTTTGTGTGTGTAAGTAAACAATCTTGCATCTTTTTAGAGGCACATACCTTCGACCTTCAAAACTTCCGTTTCATCAAATTGTCACTCTTTGAGAATTATGATTATTTCACAGCTGCCCTTGCAGTCTCTACAAATTAATTAGGGATGCTTTGGGGATGCTTAAATACACTGGTGTTTGAATGTTAATTGAAATGTGCAAAAACGTGCTTGAAAATCAATGTACATAATGGCTCGCAGACTCCCTGGTCTAATCAAAAACCTGGCTTGATGCCGCTGTGAGTCTTTTGCAGCGAAGTTTAAAATCACTTGACAGCTCTCACGTCCAAAGACCCATTGAGAAAACAGACTAGAATGAAAAAGTCTGCAGTCTGCCTGTCACAACACATGTGTTCGCATTTCTCCTCAGAGCCTCCACACCACCTAGTGGAATATTATTATATTAGTAGTGATTTTACACATCCAGATAAATGTGTGTACCACATCATTTCTCAACCACAGTCCCTGAAATACACCAAGTATGGTATACTTTCAGTCCATTCAGTTCTTAATCTCATATTAATGCAAATGACACTTTGACTTAGTATAACAGGAGAATCAGATCTTTAATTAATGGATTCAGTTTAAGATGATTTTACAGTCTTTACCATTTTTAATTCTAGCGATTAATTCAATAAATAGCTCAATGAGGCTTAATTAATTAAGAGCTCAGCATGCACAATGTCTTGCAAGAACTAGAGTTTGAAAACACTGCTGTAATATCATAAATCTGATTGCAGAATTCAAATATCAAATTAATCAAATTAAATATCAAATCCATGTACTCAAATGCAGGACTATAAATTCAGTCTTAATTAATCTAAAAAGTATATGGCACCTGCTATCATTCAGTTAGCATATGAAATACTTGTCAAAATGTCCCTGCGGGGAAACCTGGTATCATGACTTTGACGGAGCACATCTGTGTGTCATGCTTGGCATGTGCTCCATTATCAAAGACAACAAAAAGCCCAGGTTTGAGGACTCTTCAGCCAATCAGTCCTCTAATTAGTAATCTAATTAGGGAGTTACAGCGAAAACCGGCACACACAAGGGCCGTTTCTGGATAAGATTGGCCACACCTGATATAGACAAACGTCATACAATCTGAAGCTGCACCCGGTCCCCAAATCATGGAATTCTGGCAGTCCTACAATGCTGTGAGATGTACTCCCACAGTACAGCCTGTCCAATATGCCATGTTAAATATTTCTTTAAGAAGGCATTACATTACAGCCTGACCTGTTAATTATCTGTGTTACTGTATTCCATGCAGCCCTTTGTCAGTGAGCAGTTTGTAGAATCCCGTCCAGAATTGGCCAGGTAGTCACATGCTTTCAACCATCCTGGGCCAGATGACAAACTTGTAGTTGAATGTTCTAGATATATGTTGGATTCAAGTCGCACTGCCTCCATAATTGATTGTACTTGAAATTTTATGCCCGGTATCAGTGTTGAGCAGCACCGTCAACAAATTATATAAATCATTTTATATCCACCTATTATGAATTCAATGACTCCTTCTAAAAGTTACCCAGATTTCATCCCTTAGAACACCATATAAAACTGTATTGGTGAGTAGGGTTGTTGTGATTTTTATTTGGATTCATCATCCCATTAACAATGAGTGACCCTGTTGTCTTGTTACTCTCCTTTTAGCCTCTACAGTTGTGCGGGATGCAACCGGCAATGTCAACAGCACCTTCTCAGGGCCGGTGAACTGCAACGGCTCGGTAGCCTGTGAACTGGGCTACAACTTTACATCCTGCAAAACAGAGCCCTGCAGATTCGGCCTCATGAACAATTTCCAGGTAGCCAGACACAAGCAACTTCAACATTTCAATGAAATAAATAATCACGTCATGCTAGTATTGCTTGGAATGAGCGGGACCCTTTGCGGTGCTGAGTCCGTCTGTGTCCCATTCCGCCCAGGTCATGACTATGGTGTCTGGTTTTGGCCCACTTATAACGGCAGGAACGTTCTCAGCTACTCTCTCATCAGCCCTTGCCTCTCTCGTCAGTGCCCCCAAAGTCTTCCAGGTACGTGCTGTGACCTTTTCACACACTGACGTTCATTTTAACTGAGAGCTGTTCACTTTTAAGTTCAGGGGAACTCAGTTCCTTTGAGTTTCAAATCACTGCACAAAATACAGCTTCAGCTATTTTTAAACAGATGAAGGACGCCTGGTTTTTTTTTAATATGGTTATGATTCTCTCATTTCTGCCGCGAGAGCCATAAGTGTAACCTTGAACAAATTCTCCGCTCACAGGCACTGTGCAAAGATAACATCTACACAGCGCTACATTTCTTCGCCAAGGGACACGGCAAGAACAACGAGCCCTTCCGTGGCTACGTCCTCACGTTCGCCATTGCCGTGGCATTCATTCTTATCGGTGACTATATCCGAAAATGAGTACTGGAAAAACCCAGCCTGACCTCCGACACAAGTCACAGATCAACATAAAGTATAAGTCCGCCCAGATTTTGCATACAAAACAACATTTTGACACTTGATAACAAAACTGGCATCAAGGTACTGTACATGGCTAAATGGTTCCTACTTCTGGAAACTTGTATGTTGTTGTGTCCTGAAATTATGCACTTAATCTGAAGTAGTTCAACCAAATTACAGTGATGAAACTGGGTAAAACTAACTCCAAGTAATATATCATTTCCCCTAAATAGAGTATTTGTTGGCATAACTCAGAAACTCTACTGCAGAAGGTTTTACCAGGATCCGCTTGACATTTATGTTTTCATTTCCTTTTCACAGCGGAGCTCAATGTAATCGCTCCCATCATTTCGAACTTCTTCCTAGCCTCTTATGCCCTCATCAACTTCTCCTGCTTCCACGCTTCCTATGCAAAGTCACCAGGTAATTCACTTCTTAATTCTTATGTGAACTGTGCTAAGAAGAATACAAAGCCTCATATTCAATAGTAGAACTGAACTAAAATTATAGGTCCCAAAACGGAGTCCTGGTGTACTCCTGGATGAGATATAAAACAAATTCTTAGTCAGAAACGTGTTTTTCTGTGAAAAAACCTGAGAGATACAACAGAACCTATTTCTGCAGCAAGAGTCATTTTGCAGTTTCTTGTAAATTTACATTAGACAATGCATGGATTTTATTAAGGCATGCATCATAATGCTCGAGTCTCCCATCTATACATGGTATAACTGGAGAGATCTGGTCTGGCAGGATGGAGACCGGCTTACAAATACTACAACATGTGGCTGTCTCTGCTGGGTGCCATATTATGCTGCTCCGTGATGTTCGTCATTAACTGGTGGGCTGCGCTGCTGACCTACGGCATTGAGATCTTCCTGTACATCTATGTTACAGTGAAAAAGCCAGGTGATGTTAAAAACACAGTCCTATGACATTGTCATTGTTAGCCTCTTGTTAGTTGGACCATGTGACCTTTCACAGAGCACCATTTCCTGTCTGCATTTGTTTCCTTTTTGCTCCGCAGATGTGAACTGGGGTTCCTCGACGCAGGCTGTGACATTTGTCAACGCTGTAAACAATGCTTTGACCTTATCTGGGGTGGATGACCACATCAAAAACTTCAGGTGCTGCGAAAAAAAGATGGAGGCGTTCAGGGAAAAAAAGACATGTTAAACTATTCTAAAGTTTTAATTAAATTGTTGAAGTTTCTTGCCAGAGCATGTGTTCGTCACTGTGACCATTATTTAGAATTGGAAATGATGCATCATTTATTACAGTCATTTACAAGAAGCAGGCACCTTTAATCTCCTGTGCCCCTCAGGCCACAGTGCATTGTGTTGACTGGAGCCCCCAGGTCCCGCCCTGCGCTCCTTGACTTGGCCCACTCCATCACCAAGGACTATGGGCTTTGTCTCACCTGCCAAGTATTTGTGGTGAGGACACACTTTATAGTGCTGTAAACTTGTACTTGGATGGTATTCAGATGTTCATGGTCTTTGTAAAGGGTCAATAAAACTTGACTTTTCTTCAGATAGATTAGGGAATTTATACACCAGCAGTTAAACCTCACCCGGACAGGGATGCCACATTTGTGACACTGATTCAATTCAACCAGGGACCACGGTTAAAGATGCTCCAAGAGATGAATGCGGGAATGGAGCCAAACCAGACATGGTTGAACACGAAGAAGCGCAAAGCTTTCTACACAGCAGTAGCGAGCGATTCCTTCAGGGAAGGTGTGGAAAATCTCCTACAGGTAAGCGCGCTCAGGACAACATAAAGTTGATGACAGAGCAAGAACGCGTTACAGCTTTCGCTATCAGGAAAGCAGCTCGAGCTACAGATACGTTATCAGGAATTTAAATATCCAAATGCACCGTCCTAATACCATCATTACACTTTATGTGTAGAGTTTACCATGTTCAGCTGATTAAAACAACTTATTTGGGGACCATAAAGCACGTATCTATTGGTTATTGGTTAATAGGCATCTGGACTGGGTCGACTGAGGCCCAACACTATTGTGATTGGGTTTAAGAAAGACTGGAGGACTGCAGCCAGAGAGGACGTGCAGAACTACGTTGGCGTGCTGCAGTAAGTGTCTCCGGCTGTATTGCCACTAACACTGATGCTGAAGTGGGTCTGAGCTTTAATCGTCTGCTATGGTCCTGTTTGTGGCAGCGATGCGTTTGACTTCGAATACGGCCTTGTGATACTGAGAGTCAGTCAGGGCCTGGACATTTCCTCCATCATCGAGGCAGAAGGTTGGTATGCAGTGCTAAACATGCACGGCCTGAAATAGGCGTAATCATCTGCAGGGCATTCATAACAAATGTGACACAATGACAATATATTCGATTAAAAGGCCAGATAGCGCACTGTGCCTTCATCACATATATTGATGGTTTATGATGGAATTTAAACTCTCCAGGTTTAAAATATACTGGATTCTTATCACCAAAGCAACCGATCCGAAGGCCGCTTACATATGACTTGATAAATGTTTTCCTTCTATATCAGGGTAGTAAATTTTAAGGTTGAAGTCAAGTTAAATTTCATAGAGCCCGACCGTGTTCAGCTGAGTGTGATTCGGTGGCATCATGTATTGTGCTGCAGAGGAGATGGAGAGGTTGGCCCTAGAGCAGCAGGCTGCGGAGGCTGAAGAGTTTCAGCCGGCTGGAAAGGGCCCCTTCTGGTCCAGGAAAATATCTAAACAAATGCTAACACCACAAGGTACTAGAATTCATTTATAGGCTTCTTGTACTGGTAATACCACACACCATACAATCGCACAAATACCATTACATTGAAGTTTTCTATTGAGGACGTGCAAAATGAGAAATGCCCATCAAAAGGTCATTCTTGTCTATAACATTAAATGCAATTTATACGTTTTTGTTTACTGTTTATATTCATGACAGTTGCATTCAATTCTGTAGATTAACAAAATCAGTGTGAAGTCAAAAAACTCAATTCCATTCCCTGCCATTTACTCCACTCCCTCTCCATGTCCCCCCACCCCTGCAGTGTCTGTGAATGGCCCACAAACTTCTCAGCTACCAAAGGTTAATCAGAGGCTAATGGAAGCAAGCACCCAGTTCCGGAAGAAACAAACCAAAGGCACAATTGACGTATGGTGGCTCTTTGACGACGGAGGTAAAAGCCAGTTATGTCACTTACATTACGTTACAGTCACAGTTGAGTTTAACTGCATTAGCCATTGTACATTGCACTTTATGACTTTCTTCTTTCCTGGTTTGCATAAAAGCTTGGAAGATGGATGGGTTGCTGGATTACACACCTTCATCCTGGAATTTCAACACAAGATTTATTTATGTTATTTTTTTACTAAGCATGCACCTTTCTTCATTTCTTTTTCTATTGGCCAGATCCAGGTGGTGTGATCTGTTCTCTGAGCTAAGCAGTGATCTTACGCCATACTCTGCATATGTAATCTGTTATCTGGTTAATAGTAATCTTGATATTAACTCATACACGAAAAAGGCATATTGAAGTTAAAGATATACACTGATCAGCCATAACATTAAGGCCACTGAAGTGAATAACATTGATCATCTTGTTAAACTGGCACCTGTAAATGCTATTACATGTTAGGAAAGTGAACAGTCAGTTCTTGAAGTTCATGTGTTGGAAGCAGGAAAAATAGCCAAGAGTAAGGATCAGAGTGACTTTGACAAGGGCCAAATTGTGATGGCTAGACGACGGGGTCAGGGCATCTCCATAACGACAGGTGTTGTGGGGTGTTCCCAGTATACAGTGGTCAGCATCTAAGTACCTAGTAAAAGTGGTCCAAAGAAGGGTGACTGCAGCGATGGGATGATGGGTGCCCAAGGCTCATTGATGCTCGTGGGAATCGAGGTTAGCCCGTCTGGTCCGATCCCACAGGAGAGCTACTGTAGCACAAACAGCTGCAAAAGTTAATGCTGTTTATGACAGAAAGGTATCAGAACACACAGTCCATTGCGATTTGCTGTGTATGGGGTTGCATAGCTGACCCATGTCCATCACCAAAAATGCCAACAATGCCAACTGGTCAGAACTGGACCATGGAGCAATAAAAAAAGGTGGCCTGGTCTGATTAGTCACATTTTCTGTTAGATTGTGTGGAATACTTGGTGCATATGCGTCATTTACCTGACGAAGAGATGGCACCAGGATGCACCATGGGAAGAAGGCAAGCTGGTAGAGGCAGTGTGACGCTCTGGGCAATGTTCTGCTGGAAAACCTTGGGTCCTGGCATTCATGTGGATGTTACTTTGACACATACCGCCTACCTAAACATCGCTGCAGACTAAATACATCAATACACTGCCCTTCAAGGCAGCGGTATTCCCTGATAGCAGTGGTCTCCCTCACCTGGATAATTCGACCTTCCACACCACAAAAATTGTTCTGGAATGGTTTGAGAAACACGAAAAATAGTTCAAGATGTTAACTTGGCCTCCATATTCCCCAGATCAATCTAATCTAGCATTTGTGGGATGTGCTGTACAAACAAGTCTGATCTGTGAAGCCCCCACTTCACAACTTATAGGACTTAAAGGATTTGCTGCTTATGTCTTGGTGTCAGATATCAAACCTTCAAAGGTTTTCTGGGGTCTAGACCTCGATGGGTCAGAGCTTATTTTGGCAGCATGAGGGGGACCTACACAATATCAAGCAGGCGGCTTTAATGTTATGGTCAACCGGTGTGTGTTTAAGACAAAAACAATTGTTGTTGACACAGATTATGTCGTATGCAAATTTATTCTTATGCTTTTTGGAAGCAACTTAAGTCTTAGTGTCTGGGTTCAGTCCGTACCTCAGGATACCATTAAAGAGTATTATTCAACTTGAGTTCCTGGTGTGTGAATATAGGTGAGAGGCGGGTGATGAATTGTTATCGGCAAGTCCAAATTCCAACCGTAGGAATCATACATTATTATTTCTTAGATCAAGTTCATTTTAATTGTGTTAATTTTGGTGCACCAATTGGAGAATACTTCTGAGAATAAGAGTGCTTCTGCTCAGCCAGTCAACTCCATGTCTTGGAGGATGTGCGACCACAGAAGCTGGAACCCCTTGGTGGCCTCCTGTGTTGGGTATTGAGTTGACTGGCCCTGGCAATAATAATAGGAATAAACAGCGATGTCACTCTCTCTACCCAAGGCCTGACTCTGCTCATCCCCTACATCCTAACCACACGCAAAAAGTGGAAGGACTGCAAGCTGAGGATCTTCATTGCGGGGCAGGCTGACCGCATAGAGCAAGACTGGGCAGAGTATGTGGGGGGGGGACCCATTGAATGCATAAAAACAAAGGCCATCATGTTTGTAAGAAAATGTGTAATTAGCAGGCTTTTTGTTTCTTGCATAGGATGGAGGCCCTTCTTAAGCAATTCAGGATCAAATACATAAACATCAACGTCATCACTGACATCACCTCCAAGCCAAGCTCTGAGAGGTAAAAAAAAAAAAAACTCACATGATCATGTTTTATACACTAAGCTTTTCTCACTCCGATCCAATTTGATGCAATTATATGCACCTACGTTTCTCAGCTGGAAAAACTTTGAGGACATGATTGAGCCTTTCCGCCTGCGCGGTGGTACAAAGGAGACGGCCATTTCTGACGCACAGAAAAAGGAGAACTCGTGGAAGATCACAGATGCCGAGCTGGAAATGCACGAGGAGAAGGTAACTCGAGTTGTCAGTAGCTGAAGAAAGATTAGAAAATCTTTATTGTCACACAGGTTTAGATTCAGGCCAGCAAAGTGCAAAGACAAGTCAGGCACAAGACATAAGGCTTCCCAATTCAGAATTAACTCACAGCTGGAAGTATGGAAATAGCAAATACCTAAAATGGAGACATCACTGCATTCTTTAATCGAGACAGAAACAGTGGGTACTTTTCCCTACACAGACATACCTGCAAGTTCGCCTGAATGAACTGCTGCAAGAGAATTCAAGGGCAGCCAACCTTATCATTGTGTAAGTACACAGGACTTTTAATTATTCAAAGAATTATGTTGTTATGTGCCGTAAGTGTTTCGGATATGTCTACAGGACACCTCAGTCTTCTGCACCAAGCTCCACTCGCCAGTTGCTGATTCAGCCTGTCTCCCGGCGACACATAACATATGTACATTTAATTAGCACGCACCTACAGAAAATCAATAATAATCATATTTGTTCATCTCTACTGTATATAGGCCATAGTGCATGTTTGTATGCCCGGTGATGAACTGGCATTTTTATAATAATGCTAACATTGAAAGTACAGTTGACCCTTCCACATAGAAGGGCTTAGGGTCACTGGCCCCATGCAATCTGGAAAACCTGCATAAAATGCTTTGGTCCCCTTGAGGAGCGAAAAGCAGAAAAATGCGAGAAAATGTGAGATACAAAGCCCACTGTGAGATCACTGTGAGATATCTCGTGAGAGGCTGCCGTAAACACGCTTCACGTCCTCCCAAACAGCACTGTACATATATTTTATGCATTTATGGCTTATAAAACTTTTTGTATGTCATCTGTGGCTTTTGTAAAACCCCCAAAAAAATTCCATTTAATTTTTTATGCCAACCCACAATATATGGAAACTACGATGGGGAAGGTCAGGATGCAGAAGGGTCAACTGTATTTCCAAAATCAGTTTGGCGCTAATGGCATGCTTGAAGCATGGAGGATCATGTTATATGACACGAAGGCCTGCAAATTGCCACAATGTTTATATTGTGCAATTAAAATGTATCAATGCGCCAGTTAATGCTCAGTCGGCCTAAGGCTGACCTGGATTGAATTGCGATCTTTTTGTGCATTTTCAGACCTGTAGATTTTATGCTTAAATTATATTGAGTATGTTCAGTACTCTGTAGAGTGCAGCTACCATATTAACCCTTACATGGACCATACCTTTCTTGCAGGAGCACGCCTATAGCTCGGAAAGGGGCCGTCTCTGACCACCTCTACATGGCTTGGCTGGATGTCCTAACCAAAAATCTCCCTCCAGTCTTGCTTATCAGAGGAAACCATAAGAGTGTGCTAACCTTCTACTCTTAAGTGTCCCCCTCACGGCCAAACACCACAACAGCTTCCGAAATGTAACATCCATTGTAGAAAACGGTTACACGTGTAGCTCTTCTGCTGCCCTCTAGTGGAAATACCCATTTAATACCAAATTCAACTGCATTTAGTCCATACAGCATACTGTCTTTGCAGGATGAAGATGTTGAAAATATTGTATAAATGTTATGAATTTATATGAAATTAAAGGGTTTAACACAGGATAAAGGTTAGTTTGACATATCACAAGCCTCACATCTTGGACATTATTTAAACGCCATATACGTTTTTTTCACATTTGCTATATTGCTGAAATAAACATGTTTTACAGTACAGTTCCCCCACTTAAATTGAACTAGACGTAAATTCATATTAATGAGTCAATCATGCATTCTTAATGTTTCCCTGATTGCCCAGTTACTGCGATGTATGGATGGAGGGAGAGGCGGTACACAGACAAAACATTTTTTTTATAGTGGTCGCAAAGCAGAGTTAAGGGAGATTTTGTATGTAGTTCGAAAGCTCTGGTTCGTCTGTTGATGGTGATGACACTATCTGTAAGGCGCGAGACAACCGAAATAATAGCCCATCCTGCCGAACGGCGCCCTACCCAGTCATCTAGGTTTGAGTGGAAACCGCTTGGATGTTACAATATTATACACATACATACATGTTTCATCTAAAACCTAATGAGGCAGTAAACTTTCCACCCTTATATTTTTAAATCATCTTAATTTATTGCTGTATTGTTATTTGTATGGACTTCAATTTAAGTCGCGCTTAAATCATTTTTAGGCACTTAGTTTGCAAATAAAAACACTTTTAGGCTGCAATTTCAATTAACGTATTTTGTCGCTGGTTGTATGTTGTATTGTTTTTGAAAATGCAAGTGAAATATTACTGTTTGCTCTTGGCGTACAATGTGCTCATTTTCAAGGTCTACAGAAACACTGTATTGTTGTCTTTTAATGATCTAATGAAAAATCATAGAGTTGATATACAATGCGGAATAAGCAGTCAACTCAAATGGATGGATGGATGACAAACCTGTAGCTAGAAACAGGCTTACTACTTAATACAATGTTACTTTTGATTCCACTGCATTTGCGATGAAAAAAAATAATTAAAAATCAGCAATGCAAAGATTAAACGTACTAAGGCTACATTTTATGTGCCTAGAACACTAATAAGTTACGCTTGAAAGCAATATTTTCCTCTGCTGCGTGTGGCATGGTTTGCTTAGTCTGCTAAGTCAATTGCGCAGCAGGCTTACTGCGGAGACGCCTTCAACGACTAAACTTGTTTCAAAATTTCCCATCATTCATCGTTCCGTGGGCTGCAGGAATTAGCTCAGTTTCGAGAAATGGCTTGTCTCTTTTACAAAACCAGACATATCTGCAGTTGTGTTTCGGTACATTGTCGTCTGGACGTACAGTTATTACAAAGAAGACCTCCTCACTTTCAGAAATGCGCCATTGCTACAAGAAAGAACGGAGACATATTTAACCCAGGTATTTTAGCATACTTAAGTACTCCTGACTGAGCGTGATCTCAGCATACTAAGGCAGTCACTGTATACGCGTAGCTTCGTTTTCTGGCTTACCAGTGTATTTATAGTAGCTTAGTATAACTTACCTAACCAAACATTCGTCATGTTTAGTGACAAACAGCGCATGCATATTGCGGTGGGCTGTGCAGTAATCCGACTATTCAACGGTAACAATATTTCGAGAACCGCTGTACAAGTATTTTATATTTTGTTTGCACAAAACGAAAACATCCAAGTAAAATCTATTTCAAGTATTACATTATTGAGATTAATTCCTTCTACATTAACCGGTCGCGGGTAAAAAAAAATGAATAGTTGATGCTCTTTTAAATGACATGTTAGTGTTATAAAAGCCCCGTGACCCTATACTGGATAAACAGCTGCAAAATATATTGATCGGAACAAAAGCGTAGTGTCAGAGTTTAGGGGGTCCAGTACTGTCCGGTAGTAACCCCTGGTCTGCACGGTGGTCACCCGAACAGCCGGCGTTATTTCTGGCGCTGGAAGTACGAGCGGCGGTCCTGACCACGTCAAGCCGGTACTGAAGGTCGCTAGGCTTTCGGAAAACGCTACCATCCCAACGAAGGCTTCGGAGAAAGCCGCTGGGTATGATCTGTACAGGTTGGTTACATTTGTGATACATCAGCGAGGTTGCACTGACATCTATCCACGTACAATCAATGATGCCATTTTTAGCAATTGCGTGCGGCGGAAATGGAGCTATAAACATCAAATTAAACGAAAAGAACTTTCTGATTTATCGCCGCATGTTTTAATTTTAAGCAATTGGGAAGTTTTTAAATCGCAAACGTGTTTTGAATCATTTTTTATAAAACTCAAGTCGGAGCTGTGCGTTTAAATTTAAGCAAAGTGCAGTTAAAGCGAGGCGTCAGAAATTTAAGTCGATTTAAGAAACAGGTCGATATTTATAAAATGAAGTGACATTAAAATTTACAATAACAACCTATTTCTTTTTTGACAGTGCTTATGATTACTCTATAGCCCCAATGGAAAAAGCCGTAGTAAACACTGATATTCAGATCGCCGTCCCTCCTGGATGCTATGGTAGAGTGGGTATGTACTTTATTGCCTGCTTCTTTCCTGGATCCAGATGTCTAAACGTGTAAAAACAAACGAATAAATGTAAGTAATTTTTTGTTTTTAAGCACCACGATCAGGATTAGCTGTAAATCACTTCATAGACGTCGGAGGTAAGATTTTTAAACATTCAGTGTCCGTCTTTATTAATTCAGATTTCGGACTAGGCTCTGTCACTGGCAGATGTAAGCCACCTTAAAGCATATACTGTACAGTCTTTTGCTTTCTAAGCAGATTTCTAACACGTTTTTTTCCCCCTAAGCTGGAGTTATAGATGAGGATTACAGAGGGAATATCGGTGTTGTCCTTTTCAATTTCAGCAACGAAACATTTCAAGGTAAGACTTATTTTAAAATGTTTATTACCCGCATACTGGTAAGTGGAATAGGTGGCCTTTTCAGCTATCTGGAATAGACAACTAAACCTATAATGTGATATTTTGTAGCGCAGCTCACAATTAAATTCGTAGGTCACCAGCTGGCCTAAAAATATTCTGGCAAAGTAAGAAGTATTCATTATACAGAAGCCATTATTGCATATTTGTGAAATAAAACAGTCCCAGATTAAGCTTTTATTTCATCACCTACTGTTCTGTACAGTTAATATAATATGCATTATTTTGTATTTGGTTTTGGGTGTGGTGGTATGTGCATGCGATTGCAAGGTGTATTAAGAAAGGAAAAAAAAAAACACAAGAATGCTGTTGTTCTAACCGTAGTCCGCAAAGGGGAGCGCATCGCTCAGCTGATCTGTGAGAGAATCTGCCATCCCGACCTGGAGCAGTGTGAGGTAACCAGCCTGTGCAGCTGACTATGAAAATCACCCCGTTCCTTTATGCAAACTTAAATTATTATTTTACTCAGGCACTTGATGAAACCGAACGTGGGGCTGATGGTTTTGGATCGACTGGCCGAAGCTGACTGACTCTACTTTAAATGTTATTATTTGGATACTTGAACTTTATTCACATTTTTATTTTCTTACATAAAGTGCAATAGCTTTGGAACATCTTGTCTCCTCTTATTACCTACATATGTTAACGTCATGAGGAGATGCAGCAAAACTATGGTCGTACGGTCACAAAGTTTCCTTTCCCAGCCTTAAATCGGCCAAGTTAATTGATCTTACATTCGCCACTGTACTATGCTACATGTACATTGAAGCAAATCGTTTGCTTTTGATCTTTAGATTTCTTTACAATCCTCAAAGCTCTTTTTCTCTTAGTTGCTGAGTATTAAGTAAAATGAATCCAGTGTATATTTGTAAGTTATGAATTAATACCATTAGTTTGGCAACCACCAGTTCCCGTCTAAACATGGAACTTCTGCCCATCACCGACTGTAATTATCTGAACTGAGACAACGAATTTGTCAAACTTTTGGGGAATAAAAACAGCATAATTTCAATGTCCAATAAGCCAAAACTCTTTCATAGCTGAAATGAACTCATTATTGAGCTGGGTATCCAGTCATACTTACTGAAAAATACACTTCTGGAATTACCCATCTGTCCGTTTTCTGCAACCACTGGAGCGTATCCTAGAGGATGGGCTGTCAGCCCGTCACAGGGTACGCTCACACACTATTCACACCATTAAGGTATTTGAGAATGTCAATTCACTCCAGCAAGTTTTTGGACTGTGGGGGGAAATCAGAGCGCCTGAAGGTGTGCAAACGCGACAATATGCGAACAACATGCGAACTCCACACATGGAACCCTGGCGGAGACTCAGACCTTGATGATTTGGGGATTAATCACATACAAAATATATTCTAAAACTCGTGCATCAAGAAACAACTTGTACATAGACCTAGAATTTAAATGAGATACCAGCAGGTCACAGGCTTTGCTGCTTCAGCCACACCTCATCCAGCGACTGCACTAATTACCTTGAAAGAAAGTTCTCACCTGGTGCCTCAAGAATGCATCAGGCATTTAGAAATCCATTGTTCTTCTGTTCCTGTTAACTGGTAATACTGACCCTCTGACATAGAACCAGCCAAGCAGTCCTTTCTGTGATTTGTTGGCTAAAGATGAAATCATTTCAAAGTTTTTCCCTACAGATTTCAAAAATGCACGAGGGCCCCTTGCCCATTAAACACGTATTTCTCGTATTTGGCTGGGAGACAAAGAAGCATTTAATCACAGCTTTCAGTACCTATTCACCCCCCTCACCCAACAAGAGCAAAAGCCACGTACCAGAATGTTCTCTCATCTGACCTGAACACAAGCTGAGTGTAGAGGTGGGACAAACATGTAGGTACCCAAAGGAACTATGGTAGTCGTCTCACTGGCTGTGACGCCGCTAACCACATGTGCACATAATCAACACTCGTTATATTGGCAATAAACCCAGTAACTACCCTATGATTTATGTTTTTCTATGAGCAGAAGTGCATTTTTCTTTTGAATGTAATGGTGAATATAACAGGCTGCAGACTATCACTTATCACTCTGTGAACCTGATAAGTGGGGGAAAAAAACAGGATGTGTCACTGGAATCTGGTCTAAATGATCCTGTTTTAGACCCTTAAATGTCAAGTCATGTTGACAATGGCACACTTCACACTTAAGTATAACCAAGCCCCGTTAAACCAAAAAATTGTTTTTATTGTGAATTTACTGAAACTAATCCCTCACCGTTGTGAACAAACACTGGTAGTGAAAGGTGGTTGCATCATCTTTGATGACAGCACTGATTGTACTTGCGAGAATGGGTGTGGCCAACAAGGCCTCAGTGCATAATGTTCAGTCACAGATATTACCTCATCAGAATGGTGTATACAATTAAGTAGTTGGTCATTATAAGCACCATTACAAAACCCTTCCTTCCAGGGCTTTATGTAGTTAACAATTGCTTTGATGATTAAAAAAGTGGTGTGGTTACAGTATAAACACACTTCATTTACATGTAATATAGATATAACTGAAAACAAAGAGGCTACTGAGCTAAACTTTGGTTGGTTGCAGATTTAATTTTCAGACAGTAAAGTTGCTTTTTGGCTATCTGGTCTGTAAAACTTCAGAAGGCCCAAGTATTTTCCTTAGTGATCCAGAGAAACATTCACAGGAACCTGCTTAAAAGAATTTCATCCTTGAATGGTAAACAGTGACTTAAGTCTTGTCACTGAAATAATAAAATGCCACAATTTACTGGCACAATGCAAAATCCAAAACATAATGAAATAAAGAGTCTCTTGGCACCACCACGGTGGCTGTTAAGGTACAGCTGCAAACCTCCCCTATTTGCCGCTTTTGGGTCTCCTTTCCTCAGACTTGGGCAATCTGACATTTTACGGTTTATTTTTTAGTCCTAGGATGTCACGTTGCCAGCAGAAGTTAATACGTAATACAATGCCAATCTAGTCAGCTGAAAAGATGGAAAAGCAGAAGTATGAAAAAGTCCTTCAAGGCCGATCCAAATCCTCAACATTAGCTAAGCAGTTTTCTTTAAAAAAAAAAAAAAAAAAAAAAAAGTCTTAGCATCAGTGCCGTTCTGGAATTTGTGTCCCTCGGATTGTCGCAAGATTCAACATATCATTATGCAAACCCTTATTCAACGAGGAGCTTTCTGCGCAAAGCCAGAGAAGACGACAAACCATGGGGCTGATCTTTCCTCTCCACTCCTCCCCACCCCCCCACTCTGTGGCTGCTCCGGAAGAAGCTGCTTTTCTGCACTCGCTGCAGGCAATAAGAGATTGAATCCATGATATGTGGAATCGTCTTTGGGAATCAACTGTGCTGTTCTTCTGTCTCTTTGGTTGCACGTAATTTCACCGTTTCCTTTTGCCGTTAGTGGAGAATGATCTGCACTTTCATTTTCAGCATGTCCCCCAGCTGACCGGTGAGGTAGTCTTTGTCATTCTTGTCTTCTAGCTGAGCCAGTTCTCTCTTTTTGTACAGCGGAATACTGCTGATTTGTAAATAATGTGCTCCGGGCTGAAGCTTCATCTTGGTTAAATGAAGGTAGCTTATTCCTTCCTTCTGGTTGATCTTGAAGATGCCCTCCTCGTTCCCGAAGTCAATCAGGTAACGGATGTGGTTGCTGAGGGTGGAGAGAGCAGGTGTGAACTCCAGGATGCGTTTTTTGCTGCTCATATCGCTGATGCTGAGGTTCAGCAGGAAAGTGCTTTCCACATCCACGCTTGCGAGGCTCACACTCTCTTGCTCATCCTGAAAATATAACAGACCATTGTGCAATCAGCTGAAGACTCAATAAACAAAAACACAAGCATTTTTTAAAAAATCTCCCCTCAGGGATTAATAGTTAATCTCCCCATGATGGTGGTATGTGATTCCAGTGTGGTTCCTGGGAGCAATGGTTGGTAATCTGGACTTTGAATCCAGTGATCCAAGCTCAAATTTCAGTGGAAGCTGAAATTTGCGGCAGCCTAATGGTTCGGAACGTGTGCTTTTGATCGAAAGGTTGCTGGTGCGAATCCCCAAGCATGATCCCCAGGCACTAAATAATAGCTGCCCCCTGTTATGTCGCATATGGGTTAAACGCAAAGGACACGTTTCATTGTTGTGCACTGTGTGCTGCGGTGTGTCAACAATGATGGTTTTCAGCGATCTTTCTTGCAATAGATGATGGGTCAAATACTTAAAGTCTGCTGCTTCTCTGTGACTTGAAGGCAGGAAATCATAGTTCACAGCCGCTGCATGTGATTTTAGGGATGCTAAGCAGGGCCTTGGAGCTTACCTGTCCATCGTCTGTTTCATTGGCACTCCTGCGCTTTCTGCCTTTTTTGGGGTAACCGTTAACTTTGCATTCATAGCAGGCCTCAGGGGAGAGGGTGTTGTCGTCGCTGTCGGCACCCTGGCCTCCGCCCCCGAAGCCCAGACCGGTGACGCAGTGCCTGTAAGGAAGAGGGACAAAATTACACATGATTTGGAGAGACATCCAGCAGGCATGAATGCTAAGGTTTCGCCGGGCGGCAGCCGGAGGGCGCTCACCCTTGTCCTGCTCGGTAGTAGCCTGGCGGGCAGCCGCACAGGTAGCCCCCTTCAGTGTTGGAGCAGCCGTGGCTGCAGGGCTTCTGGGAGGACGAGCACTCGTTGATGTCCTCGCAGGCCCCGCTGAACGCCTGGTAGTTGAAGCCGGTGGGGCAGAGGCAGCGGAAACTGCCCAGCGTGTTGTGGCAGGAAGCGTCGCCACACACCTGGCTGTTCTGGCATTCGTTTTCATCTGAGTGCGAAAGACGACGGACAAATGGAAACGGAGAGATGAAGAAGCGAGGCGGTGCAGCGAGCCAGTGGTGGACACTGACTTTTTGAGGGCCAGGTGCCCCAAGGGAGGGGGTGTGGCTGACTAGTGACATCACCGGTGATGCCCGCAACGACAGGCACATGTGACGTCGGGGGGTGGGGGGGGCATATTCATTTGTTCAGGCAAAATTTGCAAGTGTTCAGACACCCCTAACCCCACCCTCGGACGTGCCATAACAACCTAACAATTTTTCTCCTAAATAAACACACACAGAAAATAAAATATATAACATCGACGAGGACATTCTGTCCCATGGACCTTAAAAGTGTAGTACTATAAATAGTGAGTGAGTAGGCCAAAATAAATTACTTAAATTAAAGGTGGAATTGAATATAACTGTAAATCGAGTCCTTTTATGAACGGTTACATGTGTTACATCACACTGTCATCTAAACTGGGGCAGGCCCACCTCCTTCTGAGAGAATGACTGCCATACTGTATCCGTGTGCTAAGGTATATTTTCAGATTTGGGAAAAATGAGAGGCAACCTAAATTTAATAAAAGCCTCCTTTCTTAGAGCTATTTCCTGTAGTCTTTTTCCTCAAAGTGATCTTTGAAGGAAGGTCCTTCTAGAAAGAGAATGAGCAAGCGGGCTCCTGGTGAACGTCACGATGCAGTGTAGAAAAAGACGACAAGTGGCCTCACCTACGCACTGGTTCCACTGGTAGTGCTGGAGGTATCCCTGGGGACAGCTGCACCGATATCCGCCCACCAGATTCTGGCAGCCGTGCTGGCATCGATGGTTCCCCTCGCACTCGTTCATGTCTGTAGGGCAGCGTGGGACAGCAAAAAACAAGCAATAAAAGTTTAACGGGATTTATCCGGGCTCAACTCATGTCCGAGAACAGACCATGAGTCACAGTGAGATACGGAAAGTCCTCGTCTGGAGATGCGGCTGACCTTCACACTTCTGTCCACTCTGGTCCAGGATGTACCCACGCTGACACTCACAGCTGAAGCTGCCGGCACTGTTTTGGCACACGCCGTCTGAGCCACAAAGGCCGGGGTCCATGGCACACTCGTTGTTGTCTGCAGGAACAAGACGACAAGTCTCAGTTCCACACTGCTGGCTTCAAATGACTGAACAGGGATCTGTAGTCCTGAGATCAGCAGAGGTGGAAAGTTCAGGTCCTGTAAGTATAAATCCAGACCAAGGTTTTGTTTCAACCAACCAGTTGAGCATAAAGAGTCACAGAGTATTCAACTGGTTGGTTGAAACAAAACCTTGGTCTGGATTTATACTTTCTGGACCTGAACTTTCCACCTATGAAGATCAGTGTGACGGGGCTGACTGGGTACACTCTGATTCCTCCCTGGCTCGAAAACATTGGTTGTAACCAGTAAAACGATCCCTATGACAAATTACTGCTACTCACTATTCCAAGTAACTACTCAATGTGTTTTTTTTCCCCCCGCAACGGTTAATGGTATGATTTGTCCTCATTGATATGGTCTTACACTGTTATACAGTGAAATGTTATTATTTCACAGTCATTCATTTGGTGCATTAAAAGGTATCTCTGCAATGCCATGTTCGTATTAAAAGTGCCCAGTAGACTGGCTGAAAGAGTTTACTTAATTTCAAGTGTTTAAGGCTGAGGTCATGGGAGTTTCAGCAGGAACTGGCTAATACTGCTGTATCCATGGCAACAGACAGCTCAATGCTCCATAACAAGTCATAGTTAAGTTAGCATAACTACAAATCAGTCAGGCTTAATTTGATTTTTAGATATAATACCGAAACCATTAAGTCTGAGATATCCCGAAGAGAGTTATTTTACGGTGTATGATGAAAGCTAAATGGATTCATTAGTTCAGCTCGGCTACCTCGGAAAAGAGCGAGTGCATGGGTGACTCACCGATGCAGGCCGTGTGGTGCTGGCTGAAGCCGGGGGGGCACTTGCAGGTGAAGCCCCCGATGGTGTTGACACACAGGAACTGGCAGTTGTGCTGTTTGGTTGAGCACTCGTCCAGATCTGAGGCAGGGCGGGGGCACATGAACACAGGCGCTCACATAAGGTGGGGTCAGTGTTACCGTCGAGCCAATGAAGGAGTGACTGTGAAAGAAGGCAGATTGTTGGTGTGGAGGGGTGTGTGTGTGTGTGTGTGTGTGTGTGTGTGCATTATGTATATGCTGTCCCCACAATGTTATACAAGCCTGTTAATTTCACATTGTGGGGACCGTTTTTTTGTTCTGTCCCCACAAGGGGAAACTCGATTTTTGTAAAATTCAGTGACTGATTTTCAGATTCCTTAATCTGAAAATGCCAAAAGTCTTGTATTTTGATTGGTTACCTATGGTTAAGGTTGTCATTGCTGGGATTAGGGTTTTGCCCATAGAAATGAATGGACAGTCCCCACAAATATATGTATAAAAACGTGTGTGTGTGTATGTACATTCATGGAGGTCAACTCCCTCCAGCACTGGAGGAAAACTGCAAACTAGGCCTGCCTAATCCAGGAAGCGAGAGACATCTGCTGCCAAACAACACAAACTGCTGCCTGAGTCAGGGCCGGTGCCCCCGTGCTCCAGACACTCATCAAAGCCCCTGGCTTTCACTGGCCGTGTCGGGCGGGGCAGAAGACACTAATTATTCATTATTTTTCCGTCCAAAGCCAGTGCCCTGCAAGCGAACCTGACTTCGGGGAAAACCGGAGAGAAATCAGCCTAGAAATATGTAAATAAAGATTTAAAAAGATGAAAAATAATGAGGGTGGTGCAGAGTTACTAGTTCACTGTAAACGGCATGGCTAATTCAAAGTGGGCTGTATTCATCGGGACTGTATACAAGACAGTCACTACGCCCATAGAGAAGTTAGGTGTGTGATTTACAAACTACAGGCCACACTGGGCGACGCGCCCAGCGCTAAGTGTCTCTCTTACATTAATATTACTTCACCAGTTATATTATTCTCTCTCTGCTCCACCCCTGGTGACCGCTGACTGAATGCGCCGTGAGACTTGTACCACACCACAAGCTACGCAGTAAATGACACACCGAGAGCTATGCAGTGGACGACACAGCACAAACTACACAGTAAATGACACACTGTGAGCTACGCAGCAAATGCCACAGTGCCCCTACAGGCTGACCTGTTGATCTTTGCTAGTTAACCCTCCTGAACACTCACCCAGACATTTATCATTGTTTACACAAAACCTGCTTCTAGGTTGGTTTAGGTTAATGAGCCCAGCAGAATATTACCAGCCAGAAGTTTGCTCCTGCAGCCATGGATGTTTTTACACTCCTGTTGTCTATTAGCATTTCTTTGCCACAATACCTTCATAATATCATGTAACTTTACCTTCTGTTATCTTCAGAGTTACCACCGAATTCCTGTCAGGACTAGTTAGCTCAATTCATCTTGCGCTCTGACTGGTTTGTTTCCTTGACTGAAAGACTCATCCAGCTGTTTCACATTAACATTAGTGACACACACACGATTATAGGAGACTGACCAATCAGCACACAGCGAAAACTCAGGGCTAAAGTGAAATTGAAACGGTATTTTACAAATCCTGTCCTAGCTCAGAGTGTCCCCCCTGACATGGATTAGGTGGTCACCCTAGTTATCTTCCATGGCTGCGGATGGTGTTCATTCCTAGTAATCTACCACAAATAATGGAACAGAACTTCAGTGGTTTTCAGAGTGACCATTAGGTGGCAGTGGGGAGTCCCTCGTGCACACACAGGTGCACACACAGGTACTGGAGACTGTAGACAGGATCACTCCCGTGTGCTGAGCTGCGCTGTCCATCCCCTTTATGGAAACATCGACTACAAGAGGCTGAGCCAGAGTGAGTAGCGTCAACCCTTACTGACTCAATATAGCCAGACAATGGGAGAAAATAACAGGGTGAAGCAGGAACACCCTACCAGAGAAATGCGTGAACACATCGTTATAAAAATGGCTTTGCATGCTTCTTTAAGATATCTAGGGAAGTTACAAGAATTTTACCTGTCATTGAAGGGGCAATTCACCCCAAAACTGAGACAGATATGTTTTTGAGGGGCTTTAGCAGTATCTATCCATCTAGGTTTTTCTGCAGGTGTTGACCAATTTTGGAGATGTTGGCCGTAGAAACGTCGGGCTTCTCCCAAATAAAATAGGACTGAATGGCATTCTTTCTATGATAATTAAGGCACCACAAAAATACATTTGAAAAATTTAACAGCGCAATGTCTTTTACCAGAAATCATGACCCAGTTACTCAGGAAAATCCGCAGACTTTGTAGTCAGCAGTCTGATGTATCACTGCGCAGAAGATTCGAGCACACGCACCCCGGAGATATCTTCTGCGCAGTGATACAACTGCTTAGGGGTACGAGCAGACCCCAGCTCCAGGACTGGGCTTCCTTGTTACCTCTGCAGCTCTTCCTGTCCTCCTGGAGGATGTATCCCCTCGGGCAGGAGCACAGGTAGCCTCCGTCAGTGTTCTTGCAGATGAAGTTGCATGGCTTCGGCGCCTGGATGCACTCATCCACATCTGCGCTTCCAACAATGAGATATGGTTTAGGGAGACACTAAGGGTATACACAGATCAGGGCGGTGGTACACGGTGGCCATGGCCACCCTAGACTGAAACCTGACCCCCCCCCCCCCCCCCCCCCCCCCCACCGCCCCCCCCCCCCCACCCTCCCCCCCCTCCTCCTTTCCTCTCTCCCACGCCGCTCCCCCGGCGCCACCCGCACCCCTTG
>JAODKE010000007.1:7560608-7584062 GCA_026779605.1 Mormyrus hasselquistii | reverse complement strand
CTAGGCCGAACACCCACTGGCGGCCGACGTGAGGGGGCCCGGCCGCCCGGGGTGCGTCGTCCCGGGGAGCATAGAGACGGAGGACGGGGGGGCGGGCGGGGGGGCGGGGGGGGCGGGATAACGTCGACCAGAAAAAGTGAAAAAGGTGAACATGGTGCGCAGTGGTAGTGGGATGAAAGCTCCCTGTAGGCATGTTAAATCAGCGTACGCTGCCATGCTTAACGACACTGCGCGAGACGGGCAGATGGACAAATAAACAGAGAGAGTATTATAGGCTCTTACTGCTTTTTAGCTGAATTCTTTTATATGTTCCCACTTGGCAAATGTACATGTCCAGATGTTTAATTGGAAACTCCAGATATTCAAAATATCAAAAAATAAAACAGATGAGTCAAATCATGCCTAACCTAAAGCAAAACTTAATATGCTTTTAAAGGCCTTTCCAATTATAATTAAATCACAGTCTCTCAAGAAAATGAGGATTACAGGCTTTGCTATTAACCACTAGAATGAAGCTCCTGCTTATGAAGTCAGATCACGCTTCAGCGGATGTATCGGGTCCAAGAGAACCAGTACATGGTCCTGCAGAGCAGAAAGGGACCCAGGATTCCCGAAGGTCCAAAGGTGTCGGAGAACCATCTACTTCCAGCTCAGAAGTCCTATCCCAGCCTCCAGAGAGGTCAAAGCCTTGTTTTGTCATGAAGTCCTGAATAATATGCCATAATCTGAAGCCCATCTGTTTCTAACCAAATGTTATAATGATGTGGTATTGAAAAAAAAAAGTCTGTGCCCAGCCACATGACAAAAACAGTATCTGGAAAGGAACCTCCCTAGCAGCAACTGCTTATGCTGAACAGAATAGGTGGCGACCATAAAACCAGCCATGCCAAGCTTCACAGAGTGCGGTATTTACTTATTTCTCAGTGCATCTACTTAGTAACCCCCAAATTACAGGCTGCCCCACAATCTCGCACAGCTCCTCTCTGCATTTTCACACCGACTGTTTTAAATTCCCAGCTCATAAAATGATTCTTAATATGGGGTCTAAAGAACACATTATACCCTGTCTGAGTACAGGATGCCTGTGATTTGAAGATATCTCTCATGGTGCCTGGAAGCCTCATGAGGAAAAATATGTACATCTTGCAAAGAATACAGGAACTCCGCTTGGAAAAGCAAGGTCGTCATCGCATGTGAGGGGCTGTCGCGGACCCGTGCAGCCGGCCCTTGGTAACGATAAAGATGGGTTTGGACTGTTTTAGAGGCTAATGCTTCTCATATGATGGGGGATGATTCTATCTGTCAAGGAAGAAAAGAAGAGAATGACTTCAGGCATCACTGAATGTGATTTAAAGCATTTTCGCTGCTTGCTGTGGACTTCTCATGCCGATTACAAAGAAGTCTCTGTGCAAGTGATTTAATGTGACCCGCACAGAGCCTCTCCTACAACTCTCTGCTGCACAAATGTATTCCCACCCTATCTTTATGCGCTCAAGTAATGCTGCATAAAAGGGTAATTATTCCCCATAGGCAAACGTTTACAGCCGGATCAGGTCCACGATTGAGCGAAAGCTTGAGCTAATGCTGAAAATGACCATGAACCAGACACCACTTTCCTACAGAACTGTTCCACAGGTTTATAAATGCCTTGAGTAAAACCTGTAAAAGTACCAAAAATCCTGAAATAATGTCACAAACTGTTTTGTCGCCATCAGGGTCTACAGTTAATATACTTTTAAAGGCAAAACGAAAATTGTTAGCAGTCATTTATATGTTGCCACACTTCAGCCATTGAGAAGTTATTTCAGGTGATGTGTGTTTTGTAGCATGTGAGACACCGTAGTATGGGGGTGTCTCATTGGAGGGGCACTGTCACCTCACAATTTTAGGCATAAAGGTTAGAATGCTGCCGCTGCTCTGAGGGGGTGGAGCCTGAATGTTCTGTGGTCTTATACCACGGGCCAAAGAGAGACAGTTAGCATGTTTTCTTGTGGCTCCCAGCTCTGTGCCCTCTGCTGCCTGGGACAGACTCTGAGGCACCAGCGACCCAGACCAGCTGCACAATGGATAGGTATAACAGTATTATTCAATGAGACATGGTACAGTAAATCATTAAATATGATATAAATGTTTTAAATTCATCGTCCATACCATAAATCCAGTAACTCAGTCATGGTGATTCTACAACCTATCCCTGTCGGCAAACTCCACAGACGGACCAAGGGAGGGTATCCCAGCCCTGGAGGGATAAAGCAGCAATACCACTGGGCACTGAGACACTGAGCTGCCAGTCAAATCCGTGTGTCGAAATGTGCCAAGCTGCCAAGACTCATATCTCTGTGTATTTCCACATGATCACAATTGCAATATCACTTCTTCAAACAGGCACAAGATAGACATCTGTGTGGGAAGCAGATGTGGGAAAAGCAGGATTCTCCGAAGCCTTCCCAATTAGGATAGATCTGTCCGTTTATCAACAGGGAAACATGGTCTGGAAGTTAATTAAGACCAGCGGGCAGCCACCTTAGTGGGTCTGCTGAAAATTGGGCTGCGCACATTTACAACAGCTGCCCAATGGCAAAGACAAATCGCTGCACTCTGAATGAGGCATTCGCTACCACCATGCGACAGAAGCAGAGCAGCCGTGCAGCGACATCACGATGACAGTGCTCTCAACGATGACATCTCCGACAAGCAACAGAAATTAGCATGAAGGTCCTGGAATTACCTCCAGCTGGGGAGCTTTTCTCAGACTCTGTGAACAGTAAAGCGTGTCATTCCACCGATTAATCAAGTATAACTAGCTAACTGGTTCCAGGGGTATGGATAACATCAAAACCAGAAGTGTTCCCAACACTCTGAAACTAGCTGCTTACTGGCGCTGTGTACTGAACATCGCGGCATGTGGGGAGCCACCCGCAGCCGGATCCCCGTGTACCTCACATCTCCTAAAGCAGCCCCTTCCAGTGGCTGGGCCTGTGGCATCACCGGCACCGAGGAAGCCCTCATCAGCATCGAGACACAAGGGAGATTACAATTAACTGCGTCAGACAGGAGCCAGCATCCACCTTGGCGGCGGAAGTCAGCTGACCGGCCCTTGCCCCTGTCTTTCATTCCCAAATTTTCCTAGGAAAGCGTTCTGTGTCCTGTTTTGCTTTTCTACTCAGTTCTTCCCTGCCAAGATGGCGAGTGTGTTTATTCCAAAGTATTTTCTTTGTTGTACAGTTCCGCCATCCCCCCACTTTTCGTTCAGAACAGGGGATTCCCCCGAATAAAGCCCCAGTCCGTTTCATCTTTCGTTCCGTCATCCAGATACACCAGCTTTCCCACGCTAAATAATTTACCGACTCAAACGGACGAGTGGTGAGAACTCAAGTCTGCTTAACTCCCATATTTATTTGTTTTGGATGATTTCTTCTGATTTACTGACATGGCGTAACCTAATTACAAAACAAATTTCATCATATAACTACAGGGGACACATACTCCAGCAAGAGGGATTCTTAATCGTGTTCCCTCCCCAGGCATGCTGCTAATGTAGCGAACTGTTACACCTTACTGGTTACACCAAGACCTCCAACAATCAAATGGCTCTAACTAAAAACAGCTGACTGTTGACTCCCATGCATGACTATCGTACTACCATTACACAGTCTGCAATCTTCACACACTCCCAGAAACGTTATCCTTGTTGTTCTGGCGATTTGGTCTGATGGTAGAGGAAGACAGAGAAGGATCTCAGGGCGATCCTAGGACAGTTGGGCTCCTCAAAACCCTAAACCAGTAGGCATTTAGATCCAAGCCCATGCTTGCCCTTAATCATTGCCATGTTCTGCCCAGTTAGGCTGGCAAAACTCCAAAGAGCCTGAAACGACCCATGGAAACCCCCTTTCCTGGATCCAATACCCTGCCTTTAGTCCAACACGTTTGATTTTCCGCTGTTCCACTCATATTAACCGAAAACGGCCCTGACATTTCACCTATTTTGAGCGAAATTCTCCCTGACGTTTCATTTGAGATGTTTGAAAACGAAGACGTCTGTTTCTGTGAAACATCAGCAGAATCCACACACCACACAACCCACCAGAATCTGCCAATTTCAGCTCCTGACACCGGCGGTAAGACTTTGACCACATCGTAGTACTAGGCGGTTTGTCTGTTTTTATGTAGCTGAATCACTCAGGTCAGATTTATGATTCATTGGAGTAATTCAGAAGCCTGTCTGATGCTGAGTGTATGACACAATAATGGCTTTATTAAAAGAACAATATATCACAGCACAGAGCCAATGATAAGTGTATTTTAATTCCCTTTGTAAATTGAACACATCAGGGAGCCATTTGTCCAGTTGTTCACTTTGCTTGATGAATCATTTGAAAAGGAGTTTGAAAACACCAAAGGACCAGCGATATGACCTAGTAAGCACCTGCGGTGGTCGGCCGGTCCAGTCCAATCTGTTTGGTTTTACTGACTCATCAGGAGTTATTTAAAAACATCCCGTAGCAACCTGAATTTGCACTATTCACATTTTTATGAGGAGTTCCCTGGCTGGTTTTTATTCCATATGTTTCACATCAAGCGGCTCACTGAAATCGGGGCACTAATTTAACTGGACATATTTTGATTGAATGCCAGCTCATTGGACACAGCTTGAGCAGACACTGTCAAAATAGCAGCAGTTCAATTGTTAGTTAGCTTTACAGGACACAGTTTGATTGGTCACTATTTTAAATCACATGGTTTGATTGGCTACTTATTTTGTGTGGGCAGTTTAACTGTTGGGGACAGGATGGGCATAGATATTTAACCCATGGGGACAGGCCTACCTGTGCAGCCCGTCGATCCTTTCCTCACTGAGTAGCCCAGGTCACAGTGACATATGAACGATCCCTTCGTGTTTTCACAGTTCCCATTCAAGCAGATGTTGGGATTGAGATTGCACTCGTCGACATCTTAAAAAACAAAGAGAGGAGTGACAGGTTTTCACATTTCATCCATTTTCACCTAAAAATAAAGAGCAAAAAAATGTCTGTCTGCTATATGCCTGAAAGGACTGTCATTTACTTATCAAACAACACTGTCTTATTTATCAAACAACACACACCATTTACATTGTCATATCTTTATTGAACAAATAGTTTAAACAAGTACGCTCATTGATGGAAAAACTATGTGAATTCTTACATTTATTAACTAGACAAAACTCCTTTGTTGACAATAGTATCAGTCTCATTCTGTAGCTGTTGACTAGACCTGTGGAAGGTTTTGGATGCATTTTGCTGTCTATTCCTGTGTAGTTTAGGGATGTCTCAAACAGCCTGCTTCAGATCACGCAATAACATTTCAATCGGAATGAGGTCAGGACTTTCTAAAATACGTAATTTCCTCTGTTTGATCCACTCAGTTGCTGATTTACCCCTGTGTTCTGGATCATTGTCATCTCGCATGACCCAGTTTCTTTTGAGATGTATCTCACAGGCAAGCACCCTGCTGTAGAATGTCTTGATACAACTTGGAATTCTTCGGTCCCTCAATGCTTGCAAGCTGTTCAGCTCCCCAGGCAGTAAAATAGCATCGCCCCACATACTCTCCCCACCATGCTTCACAGATGGGATGCGGTTTAAAGTCCATGTACGCAGTGTTACAATGTGTACATTTACTAAAAGCTTCAACTTTTGCTTTACCTCTACACAGATCTTAGTTTCTGGAGTGTTGTGTACCGTCCAGGTGGTCTGTAACACACTTCAGGCACCCAGAATGCTTTTTTTGGCATGCAGTGCCTGTTACCTTGGTAACCTCACTTGAACACCACTTTTGTTCACCGTTTTTCTTACGCTAAACTCATGAAGAACGATTCTGTCTAGTGAAAGGGATATCTACAAATCCCTGGCCATCACACTAGGCTTCGTCGTCACTTGTGCCTTACCCTGAAATGCCCTTGCATCCTTGCATGCCTGCTCCCACAGACAGTAGCAATGGGCTCCTCTTTCTTCATTTTCCAAAGTATTTGCTATGTTTGGCCAAATGAAGCTTCATGAACCATTTGCTGTATTTTCTGACCCCACTAGATGGTGCTCTGTTTTCAAAGAAGGGCTCAAAGCATGCCCCATAGCAAACCAATAGCACCATCTTGTGGGGTCATAAAATACTGCAAATGGTTCAAGATTCATTTAGCCATCAGTGCTATATGCCAGAGCTAGTGGAGGTCCAATTACTTTTGTAATCATTTATAGGCTTCGATATGTCTTCTCCTGAGGTCCTCTGAAATCATTTTTAATCATGCCATATTGCTCGTGAGCAGAACTGTGCTGTGAGGAGCAGGTAACTGGCACCGTGCAGTGTTTCCATGTGAGAGGGTCGTTTAAATCCACATCTGGATTAATTGGAACACCTGACTTTCAAGAGGTCATTATCCTTGAGTTTCACATTTTTTTTTCCATCGATGACTTATTAAATTAGCTCTATATTACAATGATGCTAACTATGACTCAGATGAAGATCATGCCATATTTCAGGCATATAATTCAGGCAGAAATACAGATGATTCAAAAGAGCTCACTTTTCACACACAGATATATGTTTGAATTGACAGTCTAACAGCAACAACCATAATAATCCATGCCTCCGCATGTCTTCGGACTGTGGGGAGGAACCGGAGGAAACCCCACGACAACACGGGGAGAACATGCAAACTCCACACACATGTAAGGCGGAGAATCGAACCCAGGCCCCAGAGGTGTGAGGCAACAGTGCTAACCACTGCACCACCATGCCGCACCAACAACAACAACAACAACAACAACAATAATAATAATAATAATTATAACAATAATAATAATAATAATAATAAAACATTTAAAAGAAAAAATTACGGAATAAATTACCCAGACAGGTCTTCATGTCATCCGAGGACATGAACCCATCAAAGCACAGGCACTGGTATTCGCCGGGGATGTTTGTACACTGGCCTCCCTCGCAGATGTCTGGACTGTCTTCACACTCATCAATATCTGGAGAGAAAACAGGCTATAAAGGCTCTATGGTTTTTAACTCAGCACCAGGACAGCAAGTGCCATTTCAGTGTGCCACTGTGACCGTTTGAAATTTTGAAACCAGTTTGAAACTTATGAACCCTTTCTGGAATTTGTGAAAGAATTTTTGGACCATGGTAAACCTCGACTATAGGAGTCCCACTGTAATAATTCAATTCTTTAATTCTCTAACTATGAATATTATGACCAGCCATTATGACATATAATTCTTACTATATTTCGATGTCCAGATTAATCATTTCACATTGTAACCTTTATTTATTGTAATGCCAGTGCGTATGAGTAGGCCCGTAGTACAGTAAAATACTGAGCCATTAACTTTACACCAGGTTCTTGTTGGTCAATAGCACAATAGCTTTCCGCTGCCGCAAGATAGCAACGCGCCAACAATGCCCCTGACTCCGCTTCATATCAAGACTAACACGGCCACTGGCGATCAAAATGGCACAAATACATTTGCTACTTAAATGACGTGGGTGTTGGACCGAAACATGACAATTGCGTTGGGTTCATGCCAACAAAAACACTCGCTACACACCCAGCGGCGCTTAACACCGGATGCAAAATAGGGCCCAGTCTCTCTTTTTAAAACAATTACTAATCTTTTATGCATACCATGAAATGTTAAATGATTGTCATGGAGTAATCATGCCAGCCACGAAGCTAACGGATGTAACCATGCTGCTCACCAGCGCCAGCATCTTCTCTCCTGTCAGAATGAGTCTGGCAGTTGGACTTGCTAACTGTCATTCATCAAGGTCTGGTGTGGTTTCCTTTACAGACGTTAGCCTATTATAGATGTAAGCCTAAAAGTGCTGTAACTACTGTAACCCTGCTGTATGATATTATATCAATTCATGTGGTTAATCTAAAATGATTCAAACACTTAGACTGAAATGATTAACAAAGCCAAACTGACATTTAATGATGTCATATACTATACTTGATCTACTGAAAGATTCTACTGTATGTTTGATTGCCCAGAGACAGAAATGTTTTAGATTTTGTTTTATTGGGCATGAAATAATGACATTCCTGGATGGGTGGAACATTTAGCCCACTGTGATACTAGCTAACGAATCATGAAACGATATAATCATGCTCATGTTTTCATACTGGCTGGTAGCCAATGACATGTTTTAATACTGGAGGGTACCCAATAGTGTGTTTTAATTCTTGCCTCTTTCATGTTCTGTACTGCTCGTGACAATCCATCTGTCAAGACTATGTGTTAGAAGATCGTGACTTTCTTGGGAAACAAATCTTTATAAACCATCCAGCAGTTAAACTACGAAGGAGTTTGATTTCCAGGTAACGGTAGCAATCCGGTTTTGTTAGGTGATTGAATAGTGGTTCCCTACAGCACACATTATAGCACATCTTGTAGGTGACTAAGCCCAGCTGTCTGGCAAGGAGTTTCTGTCTGAGGGTGGAGGTCTGAAGCAGAAGTCCTCACCTGTGCAGCTTCTGTGATCTGGCATTAGGGCATAGCCACTGTGGCAGCTGCACTCGTAGCTGCCCTCTGAGTTGGTGCAGAAGTTATCGCAGCCGCCATTTTGGATGGTGCACTCGTCGATGTCTGCAAATGCAGCCACACGTCACACAGCCAGCCCAGCGTGCACATACATGTGCAGCGATCCTCCCTGGGCCCATTGAGGCACTTACCGACACATGACAGCCTGTCCTCTGTAGGTTTGTAACCCATGTTGCATGAGCACTGGTAACCACCAATCACGTTCACACACTGGCCGTTCCTGCACAGCTTGTCGCTTAGATCACACTCATTGATATCTGGATGAGACGTTAAAAAAAAAAAAATCACTTTAACTTTCAGCAGTTGGAAATCTTTTTTTTCCCATTTACAGTACTCACTCTGATTTGGCCATAAATTCACATGAGCTGCATAAAACCATCCGGTGCCGTAATTTCATTCAGATGCATGTTGCCTAGTCAAAGTGAGCATTTTTCAAAAGTGATCCACTGATATATTGGTATTGCGTGGGTGTTAAATTCACAGGGGAGACCCCAGAGGGTGGGTGAGTCCTGAATGACAATAATCATAATGACCCAAAACAGTGCAGGACTGGGACATCATAGCTTGCACGGATGCTCAGTATTCACCAAGATTATTCTTTAATGCTATATTTAATCCTATAATATGCATCTCTGGTCTGCTCTGGAGTCGGTCTATTTGTCTTTTCATGCGGAAAAGCTATGACAGACTCCTGAGAGAAGAAGGTTGGTCTCTATGGCCAGTCTCCACCAGCCGCCCAGCAGAACATGCACCCTGACGGCTCTTCGCTACCCAGGGGTCTGTCTGCATAAACACTTGGGGGCCGTGGGTCAAGCCCCCCTTCGCAGTTCAAATGTGAGGATAATCCCGTCTAATACGGTTGTTAACCTTTCACTATAAATTGTAGTAAACTAGACTGTAAACTGAGCTGCTGTCTCTGGCAGAATTTGACCGCAATACAACAAGCACACAAAGCCACTGACCAAAGACATCGCTATTAATCTGTCTGCACATTAATCACGGACTGTTTACAAGGGCCCTGTGTTACTGTTAGCCACATTCAGCATGTTACCATTGATATATAGAGTAAAAAAAGTTTATCAACAATACACAACTTATCCTGTAAAAAACAGCAAATATTAGAAATTTAGAGATTACTAATTATGGCATATATTCATTGGCCAGTCTTTCCTTTTTGAAAATGTTTTATTTGCCAATATAAAATCAGAATTAAAGTCTGGGGGGGCTCGATACACAGAAGTACCATGCGCGTTTAGTAGTATAACGTAAGGTGGCCAAGCTGATGGGATCCCAAATCTATTAATGTGAACTGGCATCCTGCCCTTCGCAGCATGGACACAAGCCTCTGAGCTCAAGACGCCCTCAGGACATGGCATGGCTTAGCACCGGGCAGAAATCCGCGCTCGGGGCATTTCTGCTCCCAGCCTAGTTTCTGCAGTCCGGACCAGTACTGTTATTTCATTGCTTAGCCAACGCCGTTATCCAATGCAGCTTACAATTTTTTTTTATTTAAACAGCTGGATGTTTTTCCTGGAAGAAGTCAGATCTAGGATGAACCGAGAAGGCATGATAGTCTATGACTTGAACCGGCAACCAATTAGAACCTTCAGGTTAAAATGTTGTTACTCGTTGTTCTGTTCCATCGCTCCGCACCAGCCAATGGCATTGCTTTTTCTAAAATTCCTATGTACGCTCAGTCGGTCGGGCCCAGTTCTTCTACACAGACGAAATCCCAGACATCCCCATTCTCACCCAGACATGCAGACCCATCCAGGGCGATCTCATGGCCCTCGGGGCAGACACAGGTGAAGCTGCCCTCTGTGTTGACGCACTCCCCACCTCGGCACAGCGACGGATTCCTCTCGCACTCATTGATGTCTGCAAGGGAGACATATGCATCCGCCCGGGTGCACGGGTGAGAGGTCGAGGGCATGTAAACAAATTTTTAAAAATGAAATCTTGAATAGCAGCACTCAAGAAGGAAAAGTAAGCACGCAGATCTATAAATAAATAAACTCCCATTTTTGCAGATGGGGAGACATAAAAAGAAATAATTGCACATTAAAATACTTGAGGAGGCCCAGTAAATGATGGCTTCTGGGACCAGCCAGCGCCCGACTCGCTCCTGCAGCTGGAAATACAGTGAGCATTTAAATCACACCGCCCCGACTCCCATAAAACTGATTCTACATGTTGCACAGCCTTTAAAGGAAATTGGCCCAACAGCCTTCCAAGCGGAGTTCAGTTACGAGCAAAGCCAGCTTCTCCTCACGCAGTTCATTTGTAACCCTTAAAATATCTGCGGTTATGACATAGCTGTGCCGGAAACTCCAGGAGCGAGTGGAGCTGGGCTTCCCCTTCCTGTAGGAAACGAGCTTCCCTCCGCGAAAGCCGGCCCAGGAGCGGCCCCTAGGTCCCGTCGCCGACACCCACCCATGCAGTTCTTCATCATCATGAAGCCGCTCTCGTAGCCGGAGAAGCACTCGCACTCAAAGTCCCCCGCCGTGTTGACGCAGGTGCCCTGGCCGCAGAGGTCGGGCGAGATGCGACACTCGTCGATGTCTGCACGGACCGGGCACATTTTCACGAAAAAATTGAGCACTGTGCGGGATATGGGACAGCAACTACTCAATGTGACTCAAAGGGCATCCAGGAAGTGCTGGGGGGTTGGATATTTACCAGTGCAGTTCCTTTCATCTGAATCCAGGGCAAATCCGCTATCGCACTTGCATCTGAAGCTGCCGATGGTGTTCCGGCATTTTCCATTGGTACACAGGCTGTGGATCATCTTGCACTCATTGATATCTGGGGGGTGACAACGGGAAGGTGAGTGAATCCCGACTGGAGTGGTGCTCGCTAGGTGCGTAAGGTGGCAGAGCGGCACCTTTCAGGAAGGGCTTCCCGTTGACAAAGTCACCCCTGTGGGAGAAGCCAGGGCCACGGGGACAGAGCTGGCTGAACTCGGGGCTGCCCTTCTCGGGGCACTCGTCACACTCGGGACCCCAGGCCACGCCCACTGAGCAGCAGCAGGCGTCCACACGGTGCCGGCCTGGGATGGGGGCGCCGCAGCGCTCGTCCTCGTGGCTCAGGTAGCACAGCTCAGTGCGTAAGTCTGTGGGGCACGCACACACACACATGTACATACACATGTATATATTCATATCTTTGTGGGGACTGTCCATTCATTTCTATGGGGAAAAGCCCTAATCACAGCAATGACAACCTTAACCCCCACCCAGCCCTGACCTTAACCAGAAGTAACCAAAGAAAAGACAAAACTTTTTAGTTTTTTGATTGAAGTTAGATTTTTATAAAAGTGAGTCTCCAGAAAAATGATCGGTAAAATGTCCCCAAAATATCTTTATGATTTTGTGGGGACATTAGCAAGGTATACATGCCCACACACACACACACACACACACACACACACACAGGTGAGACTCTCAAATCACTGACAGCAGGCCCATGGTCAGACAGCCCAAGAATTACACCTTCGAGCCCAAGTAAAACATCTTATGAATGACATTTTCAGCGACAGACAGCATGACACACACGCAAAGCATCATGGTCTATCGCCCTAACGAGGGAGAACACTGGCGAGACCGGGGGCTACGTACCAATACACGTTCTACCAGTGGCATCCACTGTCATCCCACTGGGACACTGGCAAACAAAAGATCCCACGGTATTTACACACTTTCCGTTGATGCAAACTCCAGGAAACACTTCACACTCATTCACATCTATCACCGGAAAAAAAAGTTAACAACACACCCTAACAGCACTATCCACAGCACTAACATGGCCAATCCCTGAATATACACATACTTAGTCCTTTTAGAAACATGCCAAGTTACTCTAAATCAGGGTCTCAAACTCCAGTCCTGGGGGGACGGAGCCCTGTGTAGCTTAGTTCTTTCCCTGTTCCACCATAAATGATTCAGCTCAAGAGCTGTGTGGTAATTAGCACAAGTAGTTGAATCAGGTGTGTGAAATGAGGGTGAACCAAAAACTGTGTAGGGCTCCGGCCCCCCAGGACCGGAGTTTGAGACCCCTGCTCTAAACGCAATGTGTAAACTCCTACTGTACATCAATGGGTTTAATGTGCAGCACATTATCTATAAATACAGGTGGGTCCTTGGCTAACACATAATTAAATAATAACACATCAAAATTTAAGAATACCTTCAAGCACATCATATAATTACGCTGTGATCTGTTTATATTGATCAGTTTAACAGTGCGTCATTAACCCCTGGGGGGGACAGAAAAACAGAGCTGGGCTGTGGTGGATTTTCTCTCCCGGCTCAGAGGCAGCCTTACCTTCACACACTGTCCCTCTAACTCGGGCATATCCCTTAGAACAAAAGGGATCTGAAAACAGAGGAGAGCCATTTTTCCACAGCGTCACAATGCCAGCGCCAGCCAACTGAACGGGACGGCCTTACGGTGCGTGGCGACCTCGGCGGCCTCGGGCCTCGGCGCCCGGCCTCTGCCCTCACCTGCCTCACACCGGCTACACGGGCTGCCCCAGGCCTCCCCCAGCGTGGCGCAGCAGTGAGACTTCAGCGTGGCCCCGTTGATGTTGACCTCGCACCGCCCGTTGATAGCTTTCTGCCAGCACGTGCCTTTGCTCGTTTCTGTCAAGGGAAGACAGTTCCGCCCATTCAGAGAGGAAATACACACGTATTTGGTCTGTGCTGCAAAGTTTTGAGCGAGTTCACAATCAGGCCATCATATTTTACTAAAAAAAAAAAAAAAATCATTACTGTCAGGAGCTACAGATGCTAAGCAGACATATTTAGAGTTGCTTGTTTTTTACTAAATCAATTAACATTAACTGTCTCACTGAAGGCTGCCACCATGCTGGCCCACCCGCACCTAGAAGCGAAGACGTTCTGGCCCCATGAAGTTTCCATATAAACCTACACGCCAGCATTTAAGTCAATGAAATAACTTCAGTGATTGCAGTTCACCAGATATATCAAACACATGCCCAACCCCAAAATAAACAAATTTGCATAACATTTCTGAGCTGTCAAATTACATCGTTTGTTTTAATGACCCTCTCAGATGGTCTGCTGTCTGCCGCCTGTGTTGTTGTGGTCGACGTAACCATGTGCTCTGGAGGTAATTATGCAAATTAAATGTATTTATGCCACTGCACACAAAGTTGCCATTCCTTAATCATTTACAACACAAGCCCAGCCTTGGCAGAAAATAATCACAACATCCCTTCCCACAGGAGCTCGACGTAACCTCACACGCAGCCTTGACGGGTTTCTCCTTGCTGTTACCACACACGATGACTTTAGCTATTACCCCACGCATAGCTTTTTCTGGTACTGCTGTTCCATACACAGATTCCTCGCTACTTTGCCAGGTCCCACTTACCGACACACAGAAGGCCAGAGCCGTCTAGAACACTGCCTGACGAGCACTGGCAAAAGAAGGACCCCGCTGTGTTCCTGCACTCAGCGTTCACGCAAGGGTTGGACTCGCATTCATTGATGTCTGTGGGGAGAACCTCAACGTCAGAAGAAGAAGGAGCCAGTTTCCCCGGGAAATGCCATGGTGACAACGCTCACCCTCACACACGTCGGTCTCCGGGTTGAAGGTGAAGCCTTTCTGGCAGTGACAGGTGAAGCTGCCAGGGGTATTTCGGCACAGGCCGTTATCGCACAGCAACCGGTTGATAGCACACTCGTCGATATCTGCGAAATGATTAATCACCCATCACTGTAACAACAGGCAAGAAACAGGAGCCGGGAAAGTGGTTCAAAAAACAGAAAACCCACCAAAACAATTTTTTCCGGTTGTGTCGACTTCAAATCCAGTGTTGCAGTTACATTTATAGGTGCGTAGCATGTTCTCACAGACGCCGTTTTGGCATATGTCAGGGTCCAAAGCGCACTCATTTATATCTGCAAAGTGTGAAACGTCACGAAAATGCAACACATTTCACACAGTGGATTTTACATGTCGCATTTCACACAGTGGATTTTACATGTCGCATTTCACACAGTGCCATGGATGCTGTATTTCATAAGTACATACCCCTGCCATCAGTACTGCTTCCTATACCGTGGTTGCACAGTGCCAAAAATTCAGCTGGAAAACACATAAACAACATATTTGTTTTAAAGAATGCTAAACATACACAAAGAGTTTGTCCTAAAACTGCAGGTGCTTGAAAACCTTATGCCAGTTATTACCTACTTCTGTTCTTTGTCATTACGCTTATATAACACATAAAACTGGTTCCCTGATGTGGCAAAAGAAAATCTGAAAAGTAGTGTTTAAAAGACATTTGTAGATTAAAACATAAAAAAGAATTGCAGATTTCACATTCTAACACTTCAATTCGGCTCAGTGTCAGAACGCCAAAATCATTTCTCCAACAGGAAGATTACAAACTTGAATACAAAGAATGTCAATTCAATTTTTTGCTGTTTGTTTTTGGGCAATTGATAAATTCAGGTTATTTTATTTTGTAAATGGTCTAACACTCCAGTCCAGCAAAGAACTCACAACTATAAATACTGACTGACTTCAGATTGCTAGGACAGTTTTCTGCAACCAATTAAGCCAAATTACAACTTGTGTAAATAGGGTAAATTAAGCCTTTATTAGGAGTTTTCAAGTTTTAATAACTTTGGCGGAATGATACCAACACTGAATCACCAAAACATATGACAGCGACACACCGCACCCTGCAAAGCAGGGTGTTAAAGCTCGACCGGCACCCTGCAAAGCGGGGTGTTAAAGTGCGACCTGAAGAAAGCCTGAGGTATCTTAATTATTACATCCGACTGGGGTTTGGCACTGGACAGCTATTTTGCTGTGGTATGTGCATGTAATTGTAGGGCACGCTAAATCTGCCTCACTCTGCTCTGACTATTGAGGAAAGCTGCTTTTTAACTCCTCTAAATAGAAGAAAAAAGGTCTTTCAGATGGAAAGTAGGTCATGTTTAGGCCAATTTCCAGTTAGGAGTTAAGAATTTGTCAGAATGCAACACATGCAATGCACATTTTTTTCATAGACTTCAGTAGCTGTCTAAAAACTGCAGACCAATTCAATTCGATTCAATTCAATTTATTTTTTCCCTACATAGTACCCCCAAAAACAACTTAACTTAAAATTAAGTTATCTGGGAGCCATAAGCTGACAATAGCATGGACAGTCAAGTGTTGGCAATTAGACTGGCCCAGGGGTCTCAAACTTAGTTGACCTGAAAACAGTTAAGAGATCTACTTCCAAGTGGGACACTGGAGCTACATTATCAGCTGAGAGAGAACAAAAAAAAAAACAACGTGTAATCAGTTTTTGGCCAATCAGCATGCGGAGTGCTCTAGGTAAAGACTGATTGGGTATGATAGGACAGCCTATGCAATAATTCATATATATAAACAAACAAGGTACATTAGGCAAACATAAAAAGACAAAATGCAATGGAAAAAAGGAATACAACCCAATAGAGAAAGAAAACAAAAACCTTTCAGGGTCCATGCTCACTCCAAGCGTGCTCACCATACCGTGTCAGCAGGCGCGTAAATGACATTTAGCTGGCTTTCCAAACTAACACTCGCCGTCCTGATGCAGCAGGGAGCCATTAACGTCACCAGTTTTGAAGCCACATCTTTCATGATAAAAAAGACAGAGATTGGCCTCACCTGAGCTCTGTGAGGGACAGGGCTGGCACGGCTCGCCGAAAGCGTAGTCAGTGTTGGCGCAGCAGCACTCTGACTTGGTTACGGCACCGATAAACGGCTTCACACACTGTCCCCTCTTGTAACCTCCGTAACACGTGCTCCGCATATGTGTGTCTAAGTCAGAGCAGGAGACAAAGGGAAGAGGGACAGTCATGTGCTCCCATTCAAGAGGAACAACGGGCAGGCAGGAAGTATCCAAGCACTGCCTGAAAAATATACTTGCACTGATTAAATGCTAGTTAGAATCACCAGTGAAAAAGGAGACATTACAAAACCATCCAATAGCAGAATTCAAGGAAATTATACCAATTAAAGTGTGAAATAATTACCATTAAATCTGAATTTCGAAGAGAATTAGCCGCAAAACACAGCTTAAGCTGGTTGCCGAATTTGTGATAGTTGACCAGCTTAAGGTATATTTTTGCATGATGGTTTGATGGTTTAGCTGGACATACCCACTCCTGATGGTCATTCTATCTGGGTTAGCTTGATGAACTGGCCATACCATACTGGTGTCCCACCCAGCTGAACCAACAAAGAGCAGCAAGAGCTGGGAAATGACCATCTAAAACCATCTAAGACCACCTAGGACTAGATAAAACCAGTTACCAGCATAAGGTGGTTTTTAGCTGTTTTTTTCACCCAACACCCAGGCTAGGAGTTTTTTCATGAGATGAATAACATGCTGGACTTTGGCATGCTGGACATAGGGAGACTCACCCACACAGACTCGGCCACCCAGGCCCACGGCCAGGCCTGGCATGCAATCACACCGGAAGGAGCCTGCCGTGTTGATGCACTGGCCATTCATGCATATGCCCTGAGTTTCACACTCGTCGATGTCTAGGGGGAGGACAGTTTCTTGTTAAACCTCCAGGTCATTGAAAAAACACAAAAAACCACCGAGGGTATCCAAACTCAAAGGAAATTACTATAATTCCACATGGCAATTATTGAGATTTTATAACCTGCAGCCTTAAGAACATACTAATGTTCTCCATGTCATCCTTGTGAGGTTTAATTTAATTCTTTTTAGCGTACCATTAAGCATTTGTAATTCATTAGTCTTTCATCCATCTGTATTTTTCCATGTATCTGGCCTTCCGAAATGGGAAGCCTAGGCCCCAAAGCGATATGACTGCTTTAGTATTTCCCAAACCGTGAAACCACTGCTACAAACCATTTAAAAGCAGCAGAGGTGAAAGATCCCCCAGCACTCGCTGAGAATGAAGTAACTACTTCAGAATGAATTTGGCTGCTCCGCCTCCCACATAAAGTACCTGAGAAAATACTTAGAGAGACCTGAACTGTAATTATATCATTTATGTCACACAAAGCAGGAATCTGTTCACATGAATGAATTAAAATGATACAAAAATTATAATCCTTCAGTTATTCGACACACAATTGCGTCAATGTTAAGGTTCATTTTTGGGTGAAACTAAAATGTCAATGAGCTTCTTCACTAGGTGGTATGGTAATTTACAAACTATCAGCTGAGGCTTGTGCTCTCTCCCCTGCTAATGACTTTGAGGGGATTTTGGCAAAGGTGTACTTGTAGAAGCACTTGTAGAAAGAAAAGAACTTTCCGCTGTTTCACTGGAAGAGGCGTCAGGCATTTGGGTTCGTACCTAGGCAGTGTCGACCTGTGGAATCCAGTTGGAAGCCAGACTTGCAGATGCATTTGAAGCTGCCATCATCGTTTATGCACATGCCATTGAGGCAGATGTTGGTGAGGAGACACTCGTCCTGATCTGTAAGGGAACGGCCACTCATGTATCCGTCACATTTGATGCTTCACACTTCCCACGCACGGCATGTTCTTCAGCACACGGGCGGACTGCTCAAAGCCACCTCCAGACAGCTTGAAGGCACCAGCAGCTGCCAGAGTCTCGCAGGGTCTCTCAACCTCATTTTAAGCTTACAATCAATGTGTTGGATTTAACAAAAGATGGCCAAATTAATTTGGGTCTGGAAGTCATTTCCAGGACCTGCCTTTTTCGGAACATCAACTAACAATCTTTAGGTGTAGCGTCATATTGCAGCTTAGAGATGTACATTTGTGACCTGGGGGGTGTTTTGCAAAACAGAGTTTCCCAGTTAACTGGATAACTTAAGCCAAACATGAAAACTGCCCAATAGAACGAGTTAGTGATATTCGTATTGGACGATCCTTGGACAGTCCTTACATTTGGCTTAACTAAGTTGACTAGTTGACTAATGAAGAAATTCTGCTTTGTGGAATACCCCACTAGGGTGAGTAAAGCATTTTTTGAGGGCAATAAGGAGGTCAGGAACATCCATGCAAAATGTCAAAGTGCCCCATTACGGGCTAAACAGATACATACTAGAACAGGAGACCACAATGGCGACTCGTGTCATTTCTCAGCTTCTCGTTCCCACTACTTCCTCTCTATCATCATACTGAAGACATTTGCATACCATTGATGCATTACGAAGCATCCCAGGAAGGCAAGTCAAAAGATTTCCCTTAAAAGGGAAATTTCACCTTGGCAGTTCCTCCTGTCAGTGGTGAGCTCAAAGCCGGCATTGCACACACAGTGGAAGCTGCCCTCGGTGTTGACACAGCGGCCGTTGTTGCAGATGCGGCCATTCGCCACGCACTCATCCAGATCTGCGTGACACAAATGCACAGAAAGGCCCAATGTATCACATTATCGAAACTCTCAGGTTTACGGTTAACTCCCTCCCACTTTTTCTTGGTGGTTCCCTCCAGTCACTAAATCACCTGACCTGGACCCCTGGAACTGGACCCAGCCTCCCCGCTCACCTCGACATTCAGTTCTGGTGGCAGTGCTCTGGAAGCCGGCAGGACAGTGGCAGAAGTATGATCCAGCGATGTTGACGCACTCGCCGTGCAGGCAGGGGTTCCGCTCACACTCGTCTTCATCTGGACAGTGAGGCAAAGAGGACGTTTGGGAGGCCCGCACAGATGTTAGGCCTACCAAGCAGTTTGAGCAACAGTCTTACAGTCTTACCAACACACTCCCCGCGCCTGTCCAGCTTGAAGCCCATGTTGCACTGGCAACGGTAGCTTCCTGGCGTGGGGACGCACTGGCCGTTGAGACACAGGTTGCGGTATGCCTGGCAGATGTCGGTGATGTTTTGGGTCACAATAACTGCACGACAACATACTGTTATTTATCTCAATGTTAACGATCTGATTGTATCATACTATCGAGAAAAGACAACAAAAAAGGTGTTATACAACAGTGGTGGGAAAGTTACTCACAAAAGTAATCCATTACAGACAGAGGTGGAAAGTTCAGGTCCAGAAAGTAAAAATCCAGACCAAGGTTTTGTTTCAGTTAAGTACTTTGTGACTGTGACTCTTTATACTCAACTGTTTGGTTGAAACAAAACCTTGGTCTGGATTTTTACTTTCTGGACCTGAACTTTCCACCTCTGTCTGCAGTGTTACTTTTGTGAGTACCTTCTCCAACACTGTCATATTATCAAATGACTGCACAAACACTAACTAACATTGCAATGGCTAACGTTATATTAGATATTACATATCTAGGACATACTTGGAGGTTCAATTGGTGGAGGAATTGGCATGATAACCGGTGGGACAGGCTGAAATGGCACCGGTTGGGGTCGTGGCTGTAGCGGATAGATCTCTGGCCTGACTGGGCCCACGGGACCAACAGGGCCCACGGGACCAACAGGAACAAGCGGAACATGTGGACCAATGGGATCGATGGGCAGAATTTGTAAGCAAAGTTTCTGGTAGTCCTCTGGAATGAGATAGAATAGAATAGAATAGAATAGAATAGAATAGAATAGAATAGAACAGAATAGTTTTGCTATTGCATAAGTATAACTTTCCACTGCACTGGTACAATGAGATTTCATCTGCAGCTTCCATACTCAACCTTATTACTGCTAATAAATTAAAAGTAGAGTGCAGAAATAAAAAAGGCAGTAAGTAGTAGATAAGAAATGAAAGCAGCATCAGAACCGGCACAAAAAAAGGAAACAAATAAACAGCATGAGCAGAAAGTAGGGACAATATAAACAGAGCAAGTAATATAAGCAGAGTAAAGAGTACTGTCAGAATGAAGAGTGTAAACAGCATGAAGTGTCCAGCGGCACAAAGCAGTGGGGAGCAGGGCCTTGGCGACAGCTCAGGAAAAGCAAGGACAGTCAACCCACTGCAGAGAGAACGGGAGGAATTCATGAAACACATTACTGCAGTGGAAGGGATTAACGGAATGCCAGTGACACTCCCACGGTGCCACAAGCCAAGACGGCACACAGACCTGTCCCGGGAATGGGGCACATCTCCGGGGTGGAGCCGTCTGACCAGCACCGGCCACTGTCACAGCAGCACTGCATCTTGGTCAGCGGCTGGGAGAGCTGGTTGGCACAGCGACCGCTCAGGATACTGGAGAAGCAGTACCCGGGTCGGCTATCTATGGAAGGAAGGTCCGTTGGCGTCACGTCAACATACAGTACACTGCGCGGAGGACAGTGTGACATTCGCATTTGTAATAGCTATTTACTAACTTCCAAACTGATCACAGATCCAGGAAAGGCAGGGAAAAAAAATCAAAACATTGCTAGTGGTGGACTTTGACCCCGCATGTGCTGCATGGGAGACAGATAGAAATGTTTGGCAAAACAACCTTTTTAGAAGGAAAAAAAGCTCATAGTGGACATTCTTTCCAAATAAACATCCTCCTGAGGCTGGAGCCAGTGTGGATCAGCTGGAGATCTCTGACCCAGATTCTCCCCTGTTCTTCCTGAGACCTTGAATCCATTCATTTCTAGGGGTTTTCTGTCGTTTGTTTGGGTCGAGATTTTTGACGTGTCATTGCTATGGAGGTCAATCCCGATGGCCAACCCCAGTTTCCATATCCAGCTACTATACCCGGGGCTGGTCCCCTCCAGTGCTTCCTAACACATCCACAGGGAGGCGCCCACACAGCCGTGTGACACAAAGACCAGTCTGACATACCAATAACTCTACTTAACACCCTTTTGAGTATTAAAAACATCTTTGATTCTCGCATAGTTGTCTCAGAACAACTATGCGAGTCTTTCCATGTTTTAATACTTTTTTATCTGGGGTGGGGCTGTAGTAGAAGATACTACATCACACAGCCTGGGGGATGGCCTGTCTCTACTACGCAGAGTGAGCTTGGGTGTCCCCCCAGACCATGATGGGGAGAACTGGTACACACTGGTACATTCCTTGATTTCCATGAGTACAGTGTGACATCAAGCTAACCGTAACAGACCATTCACTGCTGCTAAAAGAAACAAACCTAAGTTCTTGCTCCGGAGCTTTCATGACAAAAGGCGTCTTTCTCAGCGTGGCTTTACAGAAAACGGAGAAAGCAGGGGTCACTGATGAGAGCACAGGGCTGGCATCCCTGTTTGTCACTTCCAGGGTTGTGTGGGAATGCCATGGCTGACTACGACAAACCTTAAGGCTGCTTTGTGTATTACACCATCGCCGACCACCATGTTCACCCCTGCGAGTTGGGCCTTCTGTCAGATTGGATATGCACCAGAAGATGTTCCCACAGAGCTCCAAGAGTAAAAACCTTACAGAAGAAGCTCATCCAGACTCACCCAGCCAATTTAACCTGAACAAGCAGAAGACATCTTCTGTATTTGCATCACAAAGTTACATGGTACCATTTTGTGCCGTGTCAGCTCCTCTCAGTGTCATTTCTGCGTCCCCATCGTCACCTGTGAATTTCCTATTGACGGTGAGCCAAAGAACAGATAGATGGAATCTGCCCGTACCTATGCACCTGGAGCCATCCGGGGGGGTGAGGTAACCCTGGGGACACTTGCAGAAGTAGCTGCCAACTGTATTGGAACATTCACCAGCAATACAAAGGCCAGGGATGTTGGTACACTCGTCGATATCTGCCAATGGAAAAACAAGAATCATTTAAAAACACAAAGACATCGGCAAAACAAAAGCTAAAGGCTAACAGGACACAGACGAGATGCTCAAATAATGTTTCAGTGAAGTAAAACACTGAGGCAACACGATCTAAAGTGAAAAGCCACAGTATGCAGTAATAATCTGGGAAACCATTTCAATGCCACGGCAACAGGAGAGCCGGCGTACAGTATGAAGCTAACGAGAGCTTAAAAAACAAGGCAGATCTGAAACCCCAGACTTCAGAAATGTTCAAAGATTTCGCTTGTTATTTTTTGGCAAGATGTACCTAAGAATTTTTCCTGCACATGACAACCGCAAATATGTCTTTTACCGTTTTAGCAAATCAGACTTGTACAGTTATTGCTGGCCTGGAATTTGTCACAGAACTTTTTTAACAAGCCAGTGATTTTTGCACTTAAAACATCCAGTCAAACAGAACTTTTATTTCTGTGTAATTTTAGAGATGCTGAGGTTGGATTTTAAAATGAAAACTCTCACTTCCCGGGCCAAACAGATCTCAAAATATCTTAATGCCATTAAACTGAAAACCACACCATGTATCAATGCCAATTTCAGGTGCAATTCAGGTCCAATTTCAACATGCAGGTGGAGAAGCTAGTGGGGTTACTGTTGATTTCATAAAGAGATAACAACAATTCCTTTATTAGCCATCTGTACAAGTACATTGGAGTTCTTTTCTTTGCTGACCCCATCTTGCTCTCCATAGCTTGGGAGGGTCATGGCACAGCTAACGTACAGCACCCATTGAGATGGGGGTTAGGGGCCTCACTCTAGGGCCCACAGACATGTAACTCTTCTACTGGGGCTTGAACCAGGAAGCTTCTGTTCACAGGCACAGAGACTAAGCCCACTGAGCCACTCACTCACTTGCAGTAAAGAATGAGATCTGAGAACGTCTTAGCAGAGCAAATGGACATGAGCAGCCATCTGAATGCTGTCTGCTCTCACCCAATGTTTACAGACCAATGATCTGGCCCCCACCAACCCCAATCCTGGGAATACAGCCTGCCAGAGGACTCCCCGTCAGGGATCCAGGACTCCTGATAGGACCTGATGTCACCCTGCGGGATTGGTGAGTGATGGGGGCCACTATGACACCCATCCCCCCCCCCCCCCCCCCGCCCCCGCCCGCTGTCTGTCGGGGCCCCCGGGCCCTGCTCCCAACGGGCCCCGCGACCTCGGCGGGGCGGAACCCACCAGGGCGG
>JAODKE010000007.1:7540504-7560508 GCA_026779605.1 Mormyrus hasselquistii | reverse complement strand
AAATCTGTGAATGCAATCAAAAAAGTAAAAATGCCAAAAGTCTTGTATTTTGGCTGGTTACTTATGGTTAAGGTTAGGGATGGGTAGGGGTTAAGGGTGATTGGGGTTGTGGTTTTTCCTGTAGAAATGAATTGACGGCCCCCATTTAGACAGGAAGAGAAACTTGTGTGTGTGTGTGTGTGTGTGTGCCTCTTGGTGTGTCGTATCGCGTTTACCGTGCATTTGTCCCTCTGGTCACAGTGACCTCCTGGGGTCTGGCTAACAAGCCTTAATCCTCCTACCTACCTTTTCAAGAGTGGGGGATTCCTCAGACCCAACAAAAGCCCTTTGGCCCCCCCCCCCCCCCCCCCCCCCCAGCCCACAGCTGGTGTGTGTCAGGGCCCCCGAGCTCTGCTCTCAAGAGGCGCTGTAACATGGGGAGCGAGAGCATCACAACGGCGGCCATTCCGAGGCTCGTCCCAGCTCATTCTGGGACACTGAGGTAGGGGAGCTCGTGCAGGACTAGGCGGGCATTAAGAAATAACATTGTTTATTTTTATCTGTTAAAAGAAAGACCCTGTATTTTATTACGCTCAACAAAAAACCTAAAATTTAAGTGGAATTTTTAGAATTTGAGTCTGTTGAGTCTCACCTTCACATTTCTGTGTGATCTCGTTGAATTTGTGGCCAGCAGGACATCTGCACTCAAAGGATCCCACCGTGTTAATACAGTTTCCCCCCTGACAGAGTCCAGGAATGGCCTGGCATTCGTCCACGTCTGCCGAGGAAAAAAAATTATTACGCAATTAAGTTGCATTCAACAAAATAGTTCAGCTGTAAAAAATTACACCACATCACTCTGCCTTGGACATTAAGAGCCAAACAAAAAAATGTAATGTGTACAAACATGTACAAAACTCACAAAGTGAACACTGATTCTGTTCATTGTCCCGCACTAGAACTAGATTAAAAAATCATGCCATCAGTGTTATAATAATGGGAACTTTAATGTTTTTTTGCCTGAATATCTGTATGGCTGAAGTATATTATAAGTGCAGTTGAATGCCTCAGGGTAGCAGTTCGGGGTAAATGCTGATGCTGGTGTCCTCCGAACCGAACACGCAGGCTTGACATTAGAGGGCCAGTACCCTAACCGCCGCACCCCCCACTCCTCCCGAAAAACCCCAGGAATGTCACATTTTCCATGGCACCTCGCTGGGCCAGTTTCTGGAGCAGGAAAAGGGCTGCCTGCACCCATGTGATGCGGGGGGGCACTTGTAAACACTGCCATAGTGAGACGGTCCTTCCTGAGGCTGCAGGTGCACTGAGACGGGTGAACCAGAGGGCAGCTAGAGGAGCTCAATTAAATGATGGGGTCCCTGGACACTCCTCCCTGCATCCCTGACATGATTAAAGAGTTCGAACAGCTGGAGGTGGCCAGACCTGGGCCTGCATTACAATGACTTTGGAGATGTCCAGTCCTTTATCTGAAGGACCCACCGCTAAAAGCCATGCAGTGAAGAGGCACCTCAGCAAACATAAACAGCTTGTCTTGGGGTTGGTAGCAAACGGTGATTCTCCTTGATATCAGAAGAGGAACAAAAGAGCCAGTGTGCGCGATGGGATTCAGGCAGCTGAGCCCGTCCCTGCAGGGGTAGCTGGGGGCACTGTGTGTCACCAGCCCATAAATGAAGCCCAGCCTGCAGCCATCCAGGAGAGGGAACAGCGTGCTGGCATGACGTTGGCAGCAATGCACCATGGGTAATCTGCGATTTTGTCAGCGCTGCAATCAGCTTGCGCTTATTTATACAGAGCTGTAGGCATGGCTTTCACTCTCACCGTATTAAAAAACGGCTTTTATCGTCAAGGAAACATGAGGAGCCACATCACAGCACACTTTGCATTAATTGTATAACGTACTCGACAGGAAATGATTACATTTCACATCACTGTTAAAGCAATTTCGCTGAAAATATCCTGAAACTGATGCTCTTTGTTAATGGTACGGCCAGCGAAAGACAGATGCCCCCCCCCCCGCTCCCCAAACATACCTTGACAGGCTCCAGTCCGATGGTTGGGGATGAAACCTCGACGACAGGGGTGGGGCTGGGCGGGGCACATCTCGCAGGGATGCCCCCACGCCCGACCCACGGTGGCGCAGCACAGCGTCTTGGTGCAGACAATGCCCGTCAGCTGGCCCTGGCACATCTGGTTGCTCACCGAAGCGAAGCAGGGTCCGGTCCTGTAATCTGAGGAGCAGCAAAAGTGAGGCCATCATGAGAACGACCTGTTACTTATGCTTCGCTTCGCTATGAGCCTACAGTGGCTAATAAACAATACAGCTTTGCGAGCCGATACGAAAATCAGAGCTCCGACAGGCGGCAATCACCAAGGAAACCTCTCAGTAACTCTGATGCAAACATACGTACAACCAAAACAGAGACTTCCAGTGAGTACTGCTCACCCACACAGTCTATTTCCATAAAACTGTACTTAAAGTCTATATTTACATTTATTTTCAAGATCATGAGCAGCGTTCCCTAAACAGGTTGTGATCTTTGGTAACTGCTATGGATAAGGCCATTCATTCACGTCACAGTTTAATATACCGTGTTTGCCGAACAGAATATATCTCTTCTCACAATGTGCTTCTCAGCAATAAAAGTCCGTCAATTTATTCATCATGTTCTTTTGGTAAAATTACATAGTAAAAATTTCTGGCAGAAATCCGACCGCAAAAAGATCCCACACAAAAACAAAGTCTGTTGTTTCAAAGTTTGCATTGTGTTCCAGGCGGTTTGAATAAACTGATCATAAATTATTTTCTTAGATAATTTCTTCATATAACGTATCAGCTCCAGCAGGGGAAATGCCCAAGGGAGGGGATCGTAAATGGGAGGCCAGCTCATCACTGGTTACTCACATGTACACCTCGGACAATGCAAAGAGACCCAAAGAGCAAGTCTTTGAACTGTGGGAGGATCCTGTAAGAGCCAGAGGAAACCCATATGAACATGAGGAAAACATGAAAAAACACACAGGAAACTAGAGCAGGAACCAAGACCACGGGACATGAAAGTCTCTTTGATAATGTCATCAGTCCATAGCGTGTGTTATTTGCATAATCACAATGAAAGGCTCATTTCAATTACAATTTCATTCTAATTACTCAAGCGAGACGTCTGAATATGTTAGGCTCAGCTACCCAAACATTACTAAGGACAACGGCATGTAGGAATTGAGTTGTGTTTAAGAATCTGTCCATCCATTCGCCCAACTCGGTCTCACAGGGGGTCCAGAGCTTATGAGTCTAAGGCAGGGAACAACCCAGGATGGGGTGCCAACCCAGTACAGGGCACAGCCACCCTATGGGCGATTTGGTAACTCAAATTAACCTGGGCATGGCAGAGGCTTGAACGCCAGTCCTAGAAGGAAGAGGCAACAGGGCTAATCACTTCGCCACTGTGCCACCCGTCTAAATAATGCCAATAATGACAAAGTGTATGTGCAGGCGTGTAGAGAGCCATCAAGCAGTACATTTTAAGGTCAGAATGTCCGTGTCTCTTAGACTGAATGAATAAATAAGGCTACATACGTTTTGACCGATTCACACTCAGTGCACCAGGCTTGGTTTTCTGCAGTAAGCTTCTTGATTTATGTACCACAATAGAACACCGCTGCCGTTTTTGCTATGATGGTATTTTGACTCATGTTTAAGCGGTGGTGAAAATGGCACTGTAATTTAAAACATCCAGCTCGGCTACAAATAGAAGACCTGCTCTATTGAAGTAAAAACATAAGATATACATCGGCATGTAAGCTACATTGCTCCTAATTACGAGTGGCGATTATCCAGCTTCTGGAATTGTTTCCACATTTTACAGCAGACAACGCAAAACAAGCGCTCCGTTCCGAACAACAATACTGTGGAACAAATAAAACCTGCCCGCTGTGCACTTACTATGCCTGTCTGATACACCCACCTGAATTCATGGGCTGCAGTGGTTAGCAGTGTTGCCTTACACCTCTGGGACCCGGTCTCAAGTCTCCGCCTGGGTTCTGCAATGTTCTGCAATGTAATGTTGTCGTGGGGTTTCCTCCGGGTACTCTGGTTTCCCACCACAGTCCAAAGATCAGCTGAGGCTGATTGGAGTTGATAAATTGCCCGTAGGTGTGTGAGTGTGCCCTGCGATGGGCTGGCCCCCTGTCCGGGGTTGTTCCCTGCCTCGTGCCCGTTGCTTCCGGGATAGGCTCCGGACCCCCCGCGACCCATTAGGATAAAGCGGGTTGGGGGATGGATGGATGGTCAATAGATGCATTCTCTGAATCTCTTTATGAGGTTGCTATTTATTTTACTCCAACCTTATTCGCATTTCTTAAAGGCACCTTTTAGAAATCCCCTTCTTTTCCATTCCCTTATCAGCTAATCAGTCTTTTTTTGTTTGCATATTGCAAACATTTGTGTATATGACGCCTTTGGGCTTTATTTTTCTAACAGCAAGCCTGTAATTACCATTGACAGAAAATAAGAACAAGTGAAAAAAATAAGACTTTCCAGGAAACCACTTGTGGCAGCACTTTTTATTATGAGCGTGAGGGAGTTTAGTACTGCAGGGCACCAGAGGAACTTAATTCTGCAGAACCTTCCAGAAGCAGCCTCATTTCAGCAGTCCTCATGACTCAAATACCATCAGGTCAGTACGTTAATACTGTAGCTTTAAAGTTGTCATCCTACTGGTTACATCTGTCCTACTAACAAGCCCATATCCGCAGGAGCGCAGCCCATATCCACGGGAACGCAACCCATATCCACCAGAGCGCAGCCCATATCCACCGCAATGCAGCCCATATCCGCCGGAACGCAGCCCATATCCGCCGGAACGCAGCCCACATCCACCACAACGCAGCCCACATCCACCGCAACGCAGCCCATATCCACCGCAACGCAGCCACCGGAGCGCAGCCCATATCCGCCTTAGAGCAGCCCGTATCCACCAGAACACAGCCCGTATCCGCCGGTGTGCAGCCCGTATCCGCCGGTGCGCAGCCCACATCCACCGGAGCGTAGCCCACATCCACCGCAATGCAGCCCATATCCGCCGGAATGCAGCCCATATCCGCCGGAACGCAGCCCATATCCACCGGAGCGCAGCCCACATCCACCACAACGCCGCCCATATCCGCCGGGAACGCAGCCCATATCCGCAGGAGCGCAGCCCATATCCACCGGAACGCAGCCCATATCTGCCGGAACGCAGCCCACATCCGCCGGAGCGCAGCCCACATCCACCACAACGCAGCCCATATCCGCAGGAGCGCAGCCCACATCCACCGGAACGCAGCCCATATCCACTGCAACGCAGCCCATATCCGCCGGTGCACAGTCTGACATGATTCTCTATATCTCCATTACACTTTGATTCTCTGTAAATAATTAGACTTTGAGGGCATTCAGGTTTGTTTCCTCACTTGTAGTCGGGATACGTTTCGAAGACTGACCCAAAACAGCAAATCAGACATGATGTGAAGAACGAAGACCAAAGAATGAATGAGATCATTTATCTCCGTGGCCAAAAACCCAGGTAGAGTCCAAACCAAAATCTTTCCAGTTGTTGAACGGCAAATATACAACCTCCTTCCTGGCAGCATTATCTTTCCCCACTGCTTTGATTATCATGTACCTTTGTCAGAAACCACATAAAACATTAACAAACATTCAATCTGCATTTATGAAATCCAACCTCATTACATCATATTGTTTTTCCAAATGCCCCGAATCACCGGACACAGGGCTATTCCAGCTTATGCAGATAAACCCACAAAATTCAGCGAAGGCAAATCTGACTTAATGGTACAAGATAAGGAGTTTAGATTATTTATTGCCTTTTGCTGTGAGCTGTATCAGAGCCGAATCAGCCTGACCCATTCGATTTGTCAGACAAAGAACAGTTGCGTTGTGCAGGTCCAATCTTAAACTTAAGCTTAAATATAATTAATGTGCTTGAATACATCACGTCAGTTACTATTTTCAGAAACTTTCACCCTCAAACAGCTTCTTTAGACTGGTCTCAGGTTGGATAACGTATGCCCGTGCACGCTGTACTAAGTAAATGTCCTGGTATGCTGGTTTAAAAATATATAAGCCCAGAAGCCACTGAAAAGTGATTGGATGTCATGGCATTTTCAGTGCTTGGTGTGAAATCACTGCTGTAAGGAGCAAAAGCTCACTAGGGACACATCTTGAAGTATGTCAAGTGATAGCGGCTCACACGGCATGAACATAAGCCATGAACTCAGGGGACAATTTCACTGGTATCACTCATAAAATCAGTCACACAGCACATTTTCTAAAGCCCGCTTGCAACAGACTGGAACAGAGAACAGAAAATGCCACCGGTCAGATAACTGTGAAAAGCATATATGAGTAATGTAATATGACATCGTGTGATACCCGAGAACACTAAGCACAACCAGGGGAATCCCAGAGCCAATCACAAGGGAGAAAACAAATCCAAAAAGATGGCGTGCAACAGGGAATGGCAAACATTTACTAATTAGATCCATGTCCTCACATAACTCTATTCAAGAATAAACATAAGAAAGTACCATGAGAAAAAATCCAAAAATATTAATTCCTTGGGGCATAACAGTTTGTGCTCCAACAAGTTCAGATACAAAAAACCAACAAACTGATGAGAAAATTCAAATGATACGAGGCCACATTTTCTTCTGCTGGAAGGAAATATTAGCCCAAGAATGAGACCTTAGCTGAATATAAGGAGGCAGCTGCATGACGTAGAAAACCAGGCTCCGAAATAACCGCATTCTGCTATCTAGATCTACAGAACCAGGGGGGAGCATTTGGCTCAGTGGGCTGAGCCTCAGCCTGTGATCGGAAGGTTGCTGGTTCAAGCCTGGCAGCAGTGAAACAGTCACCTCTGTGGGTCCTTGAGCAAAGGCCTAACCCTGAGCTCCACGGGCGCCACTGCGGGTGGCTGCCTTTCAGTGCCAGGCCTGTTCTCACCCACATGTATGCTACAGAGAACAGGGTGGCAAAAAGAGAGCTTCTCCGCAGGGATCAATAGTGCATCATTATTGTTAAATCAGTTGCATGAACTGCTGTATTTAGTCTGACTGGAGCTCCTGCACACTTGTGCTATTCCCCGAACCCAAACCTTCTACATTCTCCCTGATTCCCATGCAGTAAAGGCAACACATTCCAATAGTATTTAATTTGAAAATAATTCTTTTACAGTTGTACATGTTTTGAAGCATTGTTATGAGAGACACATTTAAGAGTTCAAGGGTGCAGGCCCACAAAAACTGGACGCCACCTTAGATTTGAGGCTGCCAGCCTCCACCCTTTGTTAAATACCGAGACAAGTATGCAGTTTGGACCCTGTCCTGAGCAAGGCTACAGACGGCTAACAGCATGTGTTTCCTGGGTGTGACCCAGTGCGCACAGAATTCTGTCCAAAATAAATTATTTCTTACAAAATTAAAATTGATATACTGACAGCTATAAAGGAACGGAATTCATTTAAAAATTAAAAATAAACAATATGCCATTAATTTTGATTCTGTTAATATGATAACAGAGTAAGGTATTATAAAGAGGAGTTTATTGTAAGGGAGTAGTTGGCTAAAATTTCACCCTCTCCCCCACAAACAAATACATATTTCAGTTTGTTACGTTTTCTGATGACAGGATAAACTGTGACAGAATCAAGGGTGAAATGAGGTTCCCAAGGGAAACACAGTAATGTCAGGATGAACATCTACAATGTAATATATTCCTGATCATATACATTGTGTCAGTTAACATAAACCCCACCGTACTCATTATCATGATTGCAACCCTCTCTTTTGTCATTCCTCAGCATCCCGTTTTACTGGACCTCTTTCTAATTACAACTAATGTCAAGGCAAGCGTTTGTGGTAAGTCATCTCTCTATAGCAGCCAATACTGTATATGAGAATGTGTGTCTATCTGTGTGTGTGTGGGTTATGTATATGTTGCATTGTGGGAATCAGATGGCGCCACAATGCCATAAAACCCTGCGATTTTGACTTGTTGGGTCCACTTTTTTTCCGTCTCCATTAGGGGAAACTCAATTTTATAAAAAATCTTTGATTGCAATCAAAAAATCTAAAAAGTCCAAGTCTCATGTTTTGTTTGGTAACTTATGCAAAGTTAGGGCTGGGTAGGGATTAAGGCTGTCATTGCTGGGATTAGTCTTTTGCCCATAGAAATGAATGGATCAGTCCTCATGAAGATAAGAATACTGACGTGTGTGTGTGTGTGTGTGTGTGTGTGTGTGTGTGTGTGTGTGTGTGTGTGTGTGTGTGTGTGTGCCCTGCACAGGACAGGCATATCATCCAGCATGTATCCCATCGCCTAAATCTGACCGTCATCATTACCATAAATACAGAGACACCTCTAAAACGGTCACACTTCAAACGCATAGCCTCCAGGTATGATACGCACAGCCCAGCATGAAACAGATTTCTCAAAGCTCAGGGCACCAATGGTAGTGTGCAAAATTTCAGGCGTTTAATCTTACCTAATAAAACAAACAATTAGACTGTAGGTCGGTCAGTATAATTCTCCAGTCTGGTTGATGGATTCAGAACAGATCTTGCATGTCTTTATTAATCACTTCAAAGAACAAATAATTAACTTCTTTATCATGACCCTCCACTTGACAAGACATTATAAACGATGATTGGAAGGATCACGACTTTTGAACGTGACAGATAAGATCCAAGGTACCTTGACCAATCCTTACAGCCACCTGTGGGTCTGTAATGTGTGTTATGCTTCTACGCATTTCTCAGCACCCTAAGTTATTTGTTTTGTTTAAACAAAGTTACACTAGTTAGAGTTCTTAACCATCCCTTTGTTTACTGGCTCCCATACCTACAAAGTTAATGAAGAAGCTTCTGAGAGCCCATGTTAGATAATACAAATACACCCTTATCTTCTGCATTTGTTCCAAGTCTTCTAAGAGAGCTGTAATTAAGCCCTTGTTCAAGAAGCCTAATCTTGTTCTGAGTGATCTATCTAGTTACAGGCCTGGCTGAAACCTTCCATTTTTATCCACAATTTTAGAGAGACGCGTAACCCAACAGCTGCCTGTCCTCCGATAATGTCCACGACATGTTTCAGTCTGGGTTTAGACAACAGAATAACACTGGAGCAGAACTTGTCAGAATAATGAATGACTTGCCTTTCTCCTCTGATTGTGTTAATGTCTGTGTTCCTTTAATTCTAGATTTATGTGCAACTCTGACACTACAGATGACAAGCAGACAATAAAACCTCAGTGTTAGTGGACAGTTCCTTTCTTAATTAGGTTTTATCTATGAGACTGTTTTATGCTTGACAATACGATGGACTGTTGAAATACTCTCCGGTCAGACACTGCTCCACAGGGCTCACAGAGGGTCAGTTACTCGTTTACCTGTATATGTTGTTCCTTGTCCACCAGCATCATTTTCATTGCCGTTGCTGTTTTGATGAAACACATTTACATGTATCTGTCAATCAAAGTAAAATATTTTAACTTCAAACTTGAGTCTTGTTTGAAGATTGGACGACGCAAAGGTCCCGCAACTAAAACATTTGACTTTGATTCTTATAATGTTAATACACATAAAGTGTCTTTGTTTCATCTATGGAATATTGGCAAGGTGAGAAAATGCTGCCTTTGAATGATTCAGACAAGCTGGCCCAACATTCATTATCTCTTGACCAAATTATCATAATCCCGTGCTTTCACTGCACAAATTCTTTCCCCGAGGGTCCTCAACTGCTTAAACTGCTTCGGTTGCTACAGGAGCTGAGTGCAGAATATATTCTAACCAGATAACCGTTTATGAGACAGTCAGTCAGTGCTGTTACTCTAATACTGTGTATAATTTCATCCTCACCATGTATGTTTGTACCGTGTCACACCTCTATCGTGTTCGCATACATCACTATGCTGTCTATTGCCTGTAGCTGCTCTGTGCTGAACTTGAATGTCTCTATTCTTGTGCAAAATAATTATCAGCAAAAGCAAAATAGTTTTGCTGCTTTTCTTGCCGCCTCCCCTATGGAGCCACCTGGCCGTAAGTCACCAGACCATCAACCAGACCCAGACATCCGGCCTGCAGCAGCGAGAATGAGGCCACGTGTTGCTATGACCCTGTGTACTGACACGGCGATCTGCATCAGCCCCCACTCGGCCCCCGTCTCCAGCTGCCCTGCCACCTGACCAACAGCAATTGCCATCAGCTACACTCAAGTTATTTTCATACATTGTTTACAACCGTATTCATCAATTGCACGCCATTTTTGCAGAAGTGGTGACTCCCTGGATAATTTTTGTTGCAAATGTAGTTCTCACTATAAAATGGGATGGCAGCCCCTGCTCTAAATAATATTCTTACTGCTGAAACCACATGACATTTAAGGAAAATAAATATAAGCCACATAAATGAGAATGTAACTATAACATATAAATAAAGCTATAAATAGTCTCAAAGAACCTCTCGGTTACAGGATTGTTTTTCCATCATTGCTGATAAATCGCCGCTCGTAACACCAGTGTTGGACATTCACAAATATGGCCAGCTAACTTCAGTCTGTGCTGTACTGTATAAGTGGCATGAGAGAATTTTCGGGGTGGAATCCTGATCTCTGGCGATAACGGATGGCCGAGCATGGCACTGCATGCACTCCAGCAAAGATGAAAAAAGCAGGCGGACGTATTTATTAACCATGTCTGCAAGATGTAAACACTGCAACGTTTTAAAAAATGAACATTTGACGGTCACCTACGCAGCGTGTCGGACGGCTACATCCTAGGGGCTTACTGTCTTTAATGTTTCTGCTTGACGGAGAACATCGCCGGTAACAGAATAGCTGTTAAATGTTCACGACAAATATTAAACGGAACGTCAACCTATTCGAGACCATTTACTTAAGTAAGATCCAGTTACAAAACACACTAACACACCACAAGGTTTAAATCCTTCCCTTTTCAAGATATTGAAGTGCCAAATTAAAACTTTTCTATCCGTTCCCCACTGCTTATCCTATTCCGACTTGCAGGCAGGTCTGTGCTCTACCCACAGAGGTACAGCAGAGGAAACAAGACACAGGTAAATTGCTCATAGGACAAGCAACTTGGAGACTGACAATTAACCTTAAAGCATGATGTTAGAGTGTGGGAGGAAACTGGAGGACCCAGAGAAACAGTACACGAGGTGGAAGGATGTGCAAACTCCACAGACACGGAGCCGAGGTGGGAGGGATTCAAACCCTCCCCCCTCTTGGTGTGAACTATCACGCCAGCCTATTAATTAAAATGCTCCTCTTTAACTTCATCCTCATATGCCCTCATTTTGTCAGTACCACAGATGTCAGGACCAACCTTTTTAATCAGCCAGGCTGCATTTTTATTGAAATAAGCCCTTACGAAATCAATATTTGTTTTTTTTTATCCTGTCAGCCTGACTATACAACAGCAGAAAACGCCACTAGCAGAGGAGCGGGACGATATCGCTTAACATATCAGCACTGGCCCATCGGTCTGATGTCTTCATCTTGGCTAATACTGGTGCCTGATATATAATCTTCATCAATATTTAGAATTAGCATCAGAAGCACTAATTGCTAAAAGAATGGAGATGATTGTACTGGGTGGTCAGATGTTTTCCCTAGTGGGGGATGATGGATTCTGTTGGCTCACCCACCACTAAAAATGGTCTCAAAGTGACAGACCATGAGATGTTTTACACAGACCATGACATAATTTTAAGTAATTAAAAATTGACCACTCTGTAAGTGACTCAAAGGTCAGCCAGTTATCGGTTTCAGACAAAAAAAGGATTTTCACATTGGTACACCACTAACTACTACTGATAAAAAATGGATCATAATTATCCAACTTCAACTGACATTTCAATGATTTATTAAGCTGCTTTACATTGTAAGTTGTACTTCGGATAAATGAAGAAAAATAAGTCGTCATGCCATGAAAGTTATATTAAAGATCGTGTTACAGAACTGCAAGTCACTTACAGTTTGCCAGTGTGGTCACATTTCAGCAAAAAATAAAAGCTCCACATGTATATTAAACTGTAAAGTAACATTATCAACCAAACTGTCCATATATACTCAAACAGTGTCTTGCACACAAACATAATTACTTCTCGTCAATCAAGTTATCTATAGGAATATGAAATGAAAATGAAAGCAAAACAAAAGACCACAGCATATGCACGTAAACGCAAAGTGACAAGTGATAACGGGAAACAATGTTACAGATGCAGCCAAAGTGCTACATTTAACCTTATTAATCTCCTTTGCACCAAACCCAGATGCTACAAAATGTACAAAACTCCAAGGAGACCAAGATAATTCCACCAATTTATAATCAAGCTGATGCTTTTCATCCAAACCAGGTTTGGCCATTGATAAAGCTAAATCTTTTTCCTTAAGCATGCAATAACAGGGCACCTAGTTAACCTGACAAACGTGCTCAGTCCCACGTGCTGTCTGGACCAATTCCTCAATTTCACATGCTGCCTCACTAAATAGCCAACACTGCTACGAACATGCAAATAGCTATTTCATTGTGCCACCTTTGTGACTTCATGGAATGACAATACGCAGCATGTACTCTTCTTAACAATCTGCATTCCCATTGGCTGCTTGGTTAAGCAGTCAGGTATCCATGTATATGTGCATATTCCACTCCAACATGACACGCAGACATGAGCCCGATTAGAGACAAACAACATGGAACCGGTACAAATTGACAATCCCTTTTTGGTAAGACGGAGGTAAGTATCTCGGTAGGATGACGAGACTTTCAGGAAAAGCACCAGACTTTCAATTGTTTAGATGAAATTCCACTCTTGCTCATCAAGAGAGATTTTACTTTAATCAACCACCGGATCAAAGGTTTAGCAGTTTGGGCAAAAGACAGAATGAGGACGGCTTACCTCTTTCACACTGGGTGCCAGTGAAGCCGTAGGTACAGGCACAGCGATTTGGGGCAACACACCTCCCTCCGTTCAAGCATCCCGATTCACAGATAGCTGTGTGGGGAGAGAGGAGAACTCGATTGAGGGCCCTGAGTACAGGAGTACTGGGCTCGAGAGTACAACAGCCTGCTGGGCCCCTCAGGCTCGCTGAGATACGGATGGGGCTGCTTACGCTGGCCACAGTGAGCACCGTTGTATCCCTTCTGGCAACGACAGCTGTCTTCCACACATGTGCCTCCATTCATGCAGCGGATGTTACAGTGCTGGACTGTTCCAGGAGAGAGGGACAGCAGAGTGTAAGCGAGTGACTACACAGCCTCTGCCAGGCTGCCACATGCACCCTCCTCAAGACCAGGAAACATGCCTACTAATCTGCTTGCATAGACAATTGTTAGACATTGGCTTGTGTATAAGGCAATATATCCCAATCCAGTCCTCAGGGACCCATAGACATAGTCCATGTCTCCTACTGGGAACTGAAAGGGAGCGAAAATGTGGACTGACTGTTGGTCCCCAAGGACCGGTCGGTAAACACTGGTATAAGAAATAATTTTGCAAACCTTATTTTTATTTTTTTTCCACGATCTAAGTAATATATAATGGATATGTAAAAAAGGAAGCATGCAGTTCAGTTAAGATCTGCTTGAAAGTTCTGCTTCCCATGATGCTTGCATACCTGACTTAGAGCCACAGGAAGGAGCAATCTGACCATTTGGACAAGTGCACATGTTGGGCCTGGAGCAAAACCCATCTCCACAAGAGCTCCTGCAGATGGCTGCGGGCACGTCGGTCACGGTGCAGCCGCAGGTGGATGGGAGAGGGAGAGAAAGAAGACTTTTCGATAAAACTGCTCCACAAAGATGGCAAAGCCCAAGCTTATGTTTGAAAAGTCAGATTTGAAAAGAAAACTATACAAACACTACTTTTGTTTTTTTTTTTTAAAAAAAAAAATAAATAAATAAATAAATAAAAAGAGTCTACATTTGTTTTTTCAATTTTATTGAGGTTAGAAATCATTATATGGAGACTCTATAGAAAATCTCGGCAGAGACAGAGTGTGTTTAAGTTGAATTTTCTTTCTGTCCGCATCTGCTTGCATTTTTATTCTGGGTGGGCTGGTTAAATGCTACTGTCAGGGAGGAAAATTATTTCCACCAAAAATTTTTAGCTAATCATCAAAGACAGAGTTTACTGTCACGTCCAGCCCCACCCTGCTTGTCTGTTCCCAGCGGTTCCCCGGGGGTGTGGCCACTTACCCCTTGTTCCTGCTCCCTTGTTAGCCAGCCACAGCTGCCTCATGTTCACTCCTCTGTTAATCATGCATAAATGTGTCCCCTAAGCCTGTGTTGCCCTCTCCAGTCTCCATAATAAACTCCCCTCCGAAGGGTCTCACTTGCAGACGCCCTGCCTTTGGGTCATCCTTCTCCCACCATATTGTGACATTTACTAAAGCATTCATTTTTATTTTCTGGCTCATGGGTAATGGTTTTGTGGCCAGATATAATATTGAATGCTTGACAAGGCGAAAGTAAATTTCCTTTTTTTACAAAGTGAAAATATACAGAAACATTTCTACTCTCGTTAACTTTATCCAATCAGGAGTAAGACAGACAACTGGCCAATCAGAGACACTTACGAACAATGCATTGGTTTCCTCCAGAAAGAGTCTTCCATCCTGGGCAGCAGTATGCGCTGGATCGTGATCCACAAACATTTGGCCTGAAGAAAAGAAACACATTGTGAAGTATGCAGTGTAGTATTTGCTTTTATCATTCCACATCTATGTGCGAGTGAAGTGAAATTCAGCATCATACATGTAAAATACTTTTTTCTTCAGACCTTCTCCACCCTCAGCAGCTCAAAACTCAATCTACATTTATACCGAATGACATAAATGTTTAGAAATCTGTTTTCTCTTGGTTGACACCACATTAATAGTATATTAAAGTTTGTCCACATAAAGGATTATGGCTTAAAAGCTATAAAAAGCTCCTCTTCTCTTCTTCTGGAGCAAGGTGAAAACATATATTTTAACATTTCTATAAGCAAACTAAATGCAGAACGTTTGAGAATTTCTGTTTCCCGGTAGGCCACCTAGTGCAAGGTCAGTGATCCATTGTTAAGCTGAAAACAGTGACATCTGGTGGTAAATACCGATTGTGAAAAATCTGGAAGTATTTCGAAGAATAAATCAGAGAGCGGTATTCAACAAAGTGACAGAAATAAATACTTTAATACGAGCGTTTTGGCAAACACATTTTATCTCTTTGAAATTTGTTATAATTATAGCCTAATTTTTACAGGGATGCAGGTCCCCATTGTAGTACGACGGTTGTTTGTATTTTTCATAGACTTTAATGCCCCAAATCCCTCAATACAAGTGAATCATTTGTCCACTTTTAATAATAGAGTGGTGCCGTTTCTCAGAGCATATTGACCTTGCCGTTAGCTTTTTGGTCCACCCACAAGTAAATCGGCTTCTCTGGTATATGTTGTACTAAAGTTCATTATATCCATATATGGGGTGTCAGAATCGGAGGAAAAATGTCCACAAGACAGAAGTAAAATGGTTGTATAGTATATTCCCAAACATTCCGAATGGCACAAATTTCTAAAGGAGTTCTTTGTTTAGAGGATAATTTATTTTCTGCAGCCCAAAAGGAATGTTCTATCCTTGCCAGAATTTAATTACAGAAGCCCAAGCTACCCTTCAGGAGAATTTTGTTATCGGTTCATGCATTTTCCTACAATAATAAAAAAAAAAATATCACAGTCAACATAGCACTAAGTTAAAATGATGATCGAAAACCTATTTTCGTTGCCACGCGTTGCTGTATGATACTGTGCTATCTGGCAGAATATGAGCGCAATGGAACAGATGTTAATGCGTCAGTCATCTTTAATTAAAATACCTCTCAGCTTCAGCGCGGCGTCTAATGAGTGGTCTGTACGCTTTTTAACATGAGTGTCACGAACTCGCTAAAAAATATCCTTTGAACAACTGCAGAACTCCCGAAAAGTTGTTTTTTTTTCTCAATCTGACAATTGTAACATATTTTCTGTCAATCTGCCGTGAGTTTTAATTAGCGTCTGGTCAAGCTTGGCAACGCGAGCAGGCGGATTTGTATCTTTTATGTCATTAATCCATTAATCACACACGAAACACTGTATAAAAGCAATTGGATGCTATGTTCACACTTTACCCCTTAAGAACATCATGAGCACCCCCTCCTCTCCGCTTTGATCTCCGTTTCACTTGGAGTTCTGCTTGTTTGTCAGCTTCCACATCTCCAGTTGCACTCCCCGTGGTCTCGGCGATCAGCAATACAACCGCTCCAAGTCCCAATGCAAGCTTCAGCACTCCTCCCTGCCACATACTTTGCAGATTTTCTTCTTATAGGGCAGCAAATCCACGTTAAAAAAGTTTTAATTTGAGATCAAATCCTATTCTCTCTCCAAAACGTTCTCGCGGCCTCAAAAGAAAATCTGCGAGAAAAAAAAATAATTTAAGAGCAAAGAAAAGAATACGCATTAAGGTTCCCAGTCATGTTTCAAAACTACAAATTATGTCGTATTGCATGAAGTCTCTCGTTAACAGAACATTAAATAAGGAATTAAACGCACTTCATCGTTCAAATACCTATATAAATGGAAAAACGTATTTGGTTGATACACGGAATAAATATTACACATATCAACTGAACTACAATATGTAAACAATAAGTACTGCACGGTACCTTCTCTCCAATAGGAGAAAGTCTTCCACACACCCCAGAAAATATGCAAATGTTTTTTTACAGTCTGTACAGTACTGGATAAACGTTTTTACCAAAGAAAACAGATGAAAATACAAAATTATTAAAAATCCACCCATGCAAAACGATAACGCAGTGTTCTGAACACTTTTTTAAGTTTACCACCCTGATTCTTCTCGGCAGGAAATGTCTTGTCGTGCTATCAGTTTCCAATATGAACAATATTGAAAGTGCTGGCACTTTTGGCTCTGATGGGTGGTGAGCACCTTCCCTTTCTCCCACTCAGCCTCCCTGTTCGCCGCTTTCCTCTATCTCTCTCTCGTCCCTTTTCCTTTCAGTAACTTTTTGCTCTCATTCTCGCGATACACAGATGGCAGAATTCCTGCCTTCACTTCAGTGCGAGGCGTGTAAGCAAAACCGTCAATTTGACAAATGTCAGATTTTCGGAACGTTTAATGGCAGACTCCCGGTGTTAAATTACCTATATTAAAACATGCAACAACACATTAAAAAAATACAGTATTTTAACTCTTCCTTTTCCATAGATTTAAAATTTTATTACAATAAAAGAATAACAATTGCATATTCTTGTCAGAATCAACATATCGCTGCTCCCTGTAATATACATGTAGATTTTGGAATAGCCGCAAAATACAGGCGACAGCCCCCCCCCATCTGCATCCTTATCCACTGTCAGGCTGCCAGGCTAGGGGCAGGAGAGCTTGGTGTTTAACGTTTAGATTTGAGAAACTTGTACCAGACAGTCTGTATATGTTATAATTCACTGTATTCCCAAAGAAAGACAACATATGTGCTCTAACATTACATCACCACAATATTTTAGATCATCGTTTGGTCCTATGCCCGAAACACGTCCTGCTTCTGTGCCTTGACGTATTTTCCGCCATTTTGAATGGAAGCCAAGCAATACTCATCCGCTTTGCTAAGAATGAAAATGGCCTTGGATTGTAAAAACGAGACACAGAGTGTATACCTTCCCTAGGTCCACAAAATCCATAAATATACCCCATAAGCCCGCAGCTCACTGAGATACCGTGTGACATAAGAGTAACTGCCACCACTGTTACAAATAACTGTTGATTAAATCTATAGGTAATATAAACAGCTCAATGGTGACAGAAAACAGACACACACTTGTGCGTACAGTATGCGGACTGCACCTCTGTGAACTGTGCTGAAGTAAATTTCATCCCCACATTCCCAGTGGGAGTGGGCTGTTGGTAGTTCATGGCTGCCACAGCTCTCACCCACATGAAGAAGTTAAAAAAAAGACACATGGACTATGAATTTCTCTGAAATGTTGTGAAATCACATGAAGTGACCTGCTGTGTTGTTAAATATTCAGGCTGATCTGCCAAAATGCTACTAGCAGAACAATCAGCCACAGAGATATTTGGGTCAGAAAAAAACATTGGGGGATTTTGCAGAGCATGGGAATAATTTGTTTTGTGAGACACACCCAATTCTTGGTGGAGTAACTCCTGGACGACTGAGCCAATTTCTTCTACGCTGCCTTGAAAGAGTTTGAAAGTGCTGCAAATCTAAGGTCAGTTCCAGTTGGAGGAATGCAGAGTCTTACTAGGGGGGCTGGGATATATTCTTTGTTCTCTGTCAGGTGAAACATCTGAGAGACAGCAGATAAATACAGCACCTCAGCAATATCAACATATACTACATGTATATATGTAGTACAAACATATTGTGTGCTCAGCATGGACTGCAGGTTAACACATCACACCTCTCACAGTAACCTGCTTGCAGAAGCCAGATCATTTGACCATGACTGCTAGACCACAGTCGTCATTAGCAGCGGTCAAGGGACCCATCAATGTCACTTAAAACTTTTTGGTGGTATGAGTAATGTGATACTGTAACTATTCCCATATTCAAAAATTTAGACTGTTCTGTGATTTCCTCTGCAAATACGAGCCGGCAACTTGCTAGTATCAAGTCGATAAAATTATATTTATTCATTGTCTTACATTAAAGAGACTTGAAAGTTTATATGGCAACAGGAAGATTAGGCGTATATCCAACTTATCCAACTTGACTACTGCAGCACTCTACTGGCAGGTCTACCATCTTGTGCCATCAGACCACTGCAGATGACTCAAAACGCTACTGCACATCTGATACTCCGTCAGTCCAAATGTTCTCCTGTCACAACCCTCCTTGTCTCTCTTCACTGGCTCCCTATTGGTGCTCACATTAAGTTCAACTCCTTGATGCTGGCTTACCTGTCCATCAATGGACAGGCGCTCATCTCCATCAAAAGGCTCCTCACCTGTGTCCCATCTCACCTACTCTGGTCAGCAGACCAACGCTGCCTGGAGCTCCCTCCACCATGTGAGAAGTGTCACACCAAATTGTCTTGGTTGGTTCCCAGTGGTGGAATGAGCTGCTGAACTACATCCAATCAATAGACCAATCCACCTTCAAGAGCCGCCTCAACATCTATCTGTTCCATGAATTCCTCTGCAAGCTGATGTCTCTTTAAATTCCCTGAATGCTGTTATGTAGCATTTATTGAATCTTACACAGGTTTACCAGCTTCCTCTTTTGAGTTATGTGCAACTGTTTGTGTAGCTTCTGCTCCAATAACTGCTTATTCCTGCACCTGGGCGTTCACTGGGAAGCCCAGCCTTGCTGCAATGATGTCTAGTTGAATCCTCAATAGCTTAAATGTTTACAATGTGCTATTTGCCTCACTTGATACGGCGCTTTTGACAAAAGCATCTGCTAAGTGTGTAAATGTATATCGCAACTACAGCCTTACAACCACGCTGTACAAGCGTGTTTGGATAAGTTCTGTACATTCAAACGTCTTGCTGCCTGAGATTTGTCCTCGGTGTGATGCAGATATGACTAAAAGAATGTTAATCAGACATCTTACAGTAAGCAAAAGCTGCATGAAGAACATCTAAGTAACAGAATTGCAACTTCCCCCCTCTCAAATGCTGAAAACACATTTGGACAATAATGACACAATGGAGAGCACAGCTGTGGAAAAACCCATGGATGATACTTACACAGGACCATATATCTCTGTAGAAAATACCCTTGGATGATAATGATGCAGCAGAGACTATATATCTGTAAGAAAATACCCCTGGATAACAATAACACAACACAGAGTATAACTCTGAATATACCACAGGATAATAATGACAGAATAGTGAGTACTGTATAACTCTGAATATACCACAGGATA
>JAODKE010000007.1:7521168-7540404 GCA_026779605.1 Mormyrus hasselquistii | reverse complement strand
TGAATATACCACAGGATAATAATGACAGAATAGTGAGTACTGTATAACTCTGAATATACCACAGGATAATAATGACAGAATAGTGAGTACTGTATAACTCTGAATATACCACAGGATAATAATGACACAATAGTGAGTACTGTATAACTCTGAATATACCACAGGATAATAATGACAGAATAGTGAGTACTGTATAACTCTGAATATACCACAGGATAATAATGACACAATAGTGAGTACTGTATAACTCTGAATATACCACAGGATAATAATGACACAATAGGGAGTAGAGCTCTGTAACTGTGCAGCATTTGTAATTATGCAACTGGCCAGTGCTGATATAACTGTATATGTAGTAGCCACTGTCTGTTTGTATCTGTTTGATGAGCAGTTTGAGGTATATTCTGCCAAGGACCCAGTAAACTATTTTCTGCCATTTTTGTTTGCTAATATAAATGCTTCCTGTAATGGTATAGAATTTCAAGGTAGCGTCTCGCTCTACTCTGATCTGTGTCTCCATCCAAAGCCAACGTGCTGACATATTAGTCTGACCACTGTACCACATATCAGCTTTGGTCAAATAAAAACCGTTTCTCTTATAGCCCTATTTTCATCTGTTTGTTTATTCTGTTATAATATTTATCCCATTACTGAAATTGCATTGGGAATCAAGTTGGGCTTTTAATAGTTAGAATAAAACAGCAGGCAAAAAGCGTGACCTAGTTATGCTCTGATTTTCACTGCCTTTTCGGTTTTTCCCTTTTAATGCACATAAATACGATCCTCTGCGTATCTCACAAAATCAGCTTAACTGCAGAGATTCACATCAATGTCCTTCAAACCAGCCATTTCTCTCAGACTTCCCCACATTCTTTGTTGTCTTTGGCCTCTGTAGACTTTTCCTTTGTCTTCTCTGCACTGTGGAGCTGTTTAGCAAACTTCCACACAAGCTGCCAAACATCCTCAAGACACTGAGAGAGGCTGCCATAGTGGAAAAGGCGTTTTTACTTAAGACTTGCCTGTAAAGTGTCCGATATCAAATGCCCTGATTTGAAAAACGAAAGCATTTCCTGACCTAAAAACAAGAAAATCATATCGATCCTGAGCATCCCAAAGATTCTTTTGCATGAGGGCCAGACTTTTATTTTTTCACAAGCCCTCTGACATCATAGAGAAAAATATCTGGACTATGTTTTATTTGAAGCATATTCAGAGTGGACTTCCTGCACACTGAAAACTGGCAGACAAACGGACATTTATCAAATCTCTGTATCCACCATCGTCACAGACTGTATATTCCTGGTTCCCTTTTATAAGCCAGGGTGTGAAATTATTAAATTTAACAAGGCTAGGAAGAGGCTCCCGGACCCCAGCTACCTTGTAAAGGAGAAGATGGATAGATGGATGGATAGATCGATGGATGGACAAATGGATGGAGGGACAGAGAGATGGATGGATAGTCATCTGTATTGTGCTTATTTATAATAAAAGCGGAGGTCCTTCATACAACCTACATACTTGTATTTCCCTGTTTCCCATGAGCCTTTGTTAACATGAGTCAAAGATTAAATGTCCATGGTGACAAAACACACCCTAGTGAATGTACCCAGTCTTGGCCTGTGGTCCACAAGCATCTTGTTTTATCACTTTACACCTACAAAGCAGTTCACACGTGAAACAAAAACAAAGGACGGCATACAAAAAACCCACGAATGACCTATCGATGAATCATTAGCTCTTCCATCAACAGACTATTAGTACACTCTATGTATGCTTATGCAACCGGAGGTAGACAAACCGGCACTGAAATTCATACTTAAACCATCCAAAGTAGGATTAGGGAGGATAACAGCCATCTCTCCCTCTCTTTCTAGTCATTCATGTGTCAAGTGTCAGAGCAGAATAAAACAGGCCATAAGGACGTCCCTGCGCTCTCCCAAATCCATCTTAATCCCTCGCCTGTCCTCTGCACCAAGAGAATGCAGAGGCCCGCAGGATCAGCTGTAGGGATAATCTAGCCCTCAGATGTACGAGCCGCTTCCCCTGCACCATCCTCCGCTGAAGACATTGGCAGGGATCTCCTTGTAAACCCTCAGGGCTCTCTCCGCTCCGCACTCTTCCTCAACGTCATCTCCTTCGGTATATTTTTCATATTAGGTTGAGCTTTGTTTTTTCCATCTGTATGGCCTGAACTCACTAAGCTCACTCCCCGTGACAGATTGAGTGGTTGCCTCTGCATCAGACCCACTCTACCTGCTTATTCAGTTATTGTTTTAAGTCACGCTTATCTGCCAGCCTGTTTGTGGCACATTTTGCCAATTGTCTTATATCGATAAGGCACACGTTCGAGAGTAAACGGGAAGTTCTGGGATGGGGGAAGATGAGCGTGTTGCGTTTTTGTACACAGATTTAGTATCCAGCATTCAGAAGGATCCGGCTGGGTTTCAGGAGCAGCGGCTGCTGTGTTTGTGTGTCAGCCCCGTTCCCAGCATTCTCAGAGAGGCCAACAGGTGCAGTGTCTTCCTCGTGCCCCCAGATCATCACGCTGAGTAGCTACAGTGCGAGGCCAAAACCAACCTTCCAAGCTCCAGCAATATGGACTGCTGTGGTTTCCAGCCAAGAGAGAGGAGATAGATGGGAATGAATCATGCTTAGATTAATCCCACTCATCAAACACTTGGAGTGGATGGAGAGACAAAGTCAGGAGATGGACGCCTGGAAGTTCCTCGGACTGTCCCTTACCTGAACTTTAAAAGCTCAGTGTCACATCACTTACTACAAAATGCAGTTCAAATGCTAAGCAAAGAGGTGTAATTCTTCTCCCTCTGCTGTTTTGTATCTATTGTAGACATCTGACCATTTTTACTTGCAGCTTTCTCAGTTTCTCCAGGCAAGGACTGCACGGTGACTGATCTGAGACCACTTCGCACACAGTTCCTAGGGGCATTACTGTGGCGATGAGGCCAGATGCTCTAGTTGAGTTCGGTGGTGCTACATTACTGCTGACAGAAGACCAGAACCATGAAGTGGAACCTCAGAACCGGGGCGCAGTAGGGGCGTGGGTACCCTGGCAGATTCAGCAGGCTCAGCACTTTACATTTACCCTTAAATAATAAAATGATAAAATGGGCGGGGGACATTTTGCCAAGGGGCTCAGAATTTCTAGGGACGCCCCGGGCTCAGAATCAGCCCTTTCCACCCCTGGGAGAGAACCAAGGATGAATGTTTCATGTGAGCTCACAATCAGCCTCTGAAGGCTAGAGTGAAATCACCTTCATCCATCAAGAAAATTGCTCCAGCTATAGCCATAGTAGCAGTAATAAAAGCAGCCCTTTAGTACAAAGGCATGGCATAGACACGTTAAACATACATACTGCAATTCAAGCTAATCGGCTTTGTTATCCCATTAGAGAAGATTAATGCAAGGTAGATGTGAAAAGGGGTTTTACGAACCGCCCAAGAAGAATTAAAGGATCCATATGGCTAGCCAGACCTTTACTGCCCACCCGTAATCAACTGATGACACCCATAACATTTAATGACACTATGTACCAGAATATATATGAGGAAACTACGGGATGTGCCCAGAAGGATGAAATACTGGTATATTCCTATCCATCTCTGCTATAGCCCAGAACATGTATTGGGCCATACAGTACATGTCTGCTATGATGATGACAGCGGTTCCAAAAAACTGATTGGTTCCCTGAATTGGAGTCTTTAATTTAGGTGACTAATCCTCTTGCCTGCTAAATTTTGGTGGTTGCAGTGGTTCAGGTTCCATCCTCATTTGGTACCACACCTGTTATTCATATTTATTTATCCAAATTCTCTGGAATTCTTAGATGAATTCATTTGGAAACTGAACTAACTTCCCAGGAGTTAGTCAGTACACTTAGTCATTTTTCACCTGTCTGCAGTCAGCAAGTTTTCAAGACTGTTACACAGACAAAACACCTCATTTAAATTAGCAAAGTATCCTTTTCACATATTTGACCATCTTTGGAATGGAAAATATGCAGTTTACCCAGAGAGAAATACATGAACGCCATCTGTCTTGTAGGAGATATGATTGGGCGCTAAGTCACAGCACGAAAATTTGTTAGCACTTTTTGCCACCCCTCGCATTTCTCCAAAACATTAAGACAGCTATAAGCATGAGCAACAGGACAGACGTAAATTCATGGCCACACCCCTGATTACTTACGGCAAAAAATCAAAGATTTCAGCTGCTGGGTCTTTCTTCTCATCAGAAACCCTGAGAAAGTTTCGTGGAAGTAGCCAAAGTATAATAAAGACAGGGACGTTCAAAGGAATGGCTGTTGGGCTTTTCTTTTTTCAGGTCTACCTCAGGAAACATGTGGATTTATTTTCCCACTCCAGTATCTGAAGTTTGCACCAGATCCAGGAATCCCCCCCCCCCCCTTGTCTAGGCTCTCGAGTGAGACGTTCCAAGAGTCAAAGTAAGGAGCTCTGTCTGGCTAGGCTTTTTTTCACATGCACACATCTATTCATTGTTTTCTTCACCCTTTGCCAGACGGCCTGCAGAAAACTAAAGGCTACATTTTTGGTAGCCCTGAAAGGCAAATGCGAGTAAAGAGCAGCGGAAGAGCTTTAAGAAGCACAAAACACGTTTGTGAACTTTACTTTAAATGTGCAAATAAAGAGACGGCAAGAGCCCACTTTGTTTAACACAGGTCACAGAGCGGTGAGGCTTTGACACGAGGCTGCACTCTTCCTGTGTCATGTGACAGGGAGTGCGCACTTGGAACAGTTCCGGAACCGGGGTCTTATCAGCGGTTAGACCTCGTGGCCACAGTCTGCTGTGCATTGACCGCTCTGGCATGTGTGTAGCTAGGCCCCTGGGACCGGCCCTGAGGGCGGGCAGCAGGCTGTCACAGGGGCCACACATCCGTAAAATTGACAGTTTGCTGTACCCCTGACATCATCACCAGTATCACAGGCAATGCGCTACACAAATGACTCCTCCACAACCCTAAACTTGACCCAGCCCCAATCACACACCCTCAAGGGTTTTGCTCTCGCAGACATTTGTTTTTGATAAACTCAATGGCTTGTTTTTTAATCCAGAGAATTCCATTTCCTCAATGCAAACAGGTCCGAGCAAAGGGCATAAATGGACCATGAAGTGCATATCAGAAACAAGAAGAGACAGGAAGCAGATTGAAGACAATGTTTCTCAAAAATGCATATTTGACCGTTCTTGTGTTCTCATGTACCGGTTTTACTTAATTTTCCAATGCTGAAAAGCAATTCCACTCCTCCACAACAGAAGTTCAGAGGACGGTAAAAATCCCCTGATGTCATTCATGCACCACCCGAAATGTCAAAGATACATGGGTTGCATCCTCATCAAATAAGATCCCATGATTCATTGAGCCCCAAATTCTTGGAGGCAAATTAGCAAGACCGGTCTTGCCAAAACCACAAACACGATCTTTGCTTTCTTGCTATTGAGAAAAACGCACTGGCAGGGCTTCACTCTGAAGCTGGGGCCCTTTGATAACTTTTCATCTAAACGCTGCCCTCTCTGGTAACAGTGGATCCTTACAGCAGTTACAGTATACCTCATGTCTCATGCAGTATTGAAGAGTTCAATATGAGTCAACTATTAAGGTATCGATAAAGCTGTACATCTTATGTTGACACTGATCATCCGGACCGAGTACTTCACTGTCAATGTGACCCCACGCACCAACCCAGAAGTACCGCAGAGGTCCAGTAGCTATATAATGACAGCAGCAAGCTTTACTCTGTTTTGTTTGGTGTTTTCCTGACGAGATGAGGTAAATGACGCTTCTGTAAGTCTTGCAAAGCTGCCCTTAGTCTACCATTGAAATACTGTCTCATTTTCCTGTTTTTCCTCTGTCAGAGTGTTTCATAGTTCCTAGTTAGATGGAGTCCATCTCCAGGCCAACTCCTGTGTTGCTATTTTTAATCTGTTGGTGTGTGTCTGTTTTCAATGGATTGTGGGTGTAAGACCAGGCAGTTTGATGGGACACCTCAGTTTTGGGTGATAATGTATTTAAAATTATATCCACCGAAACACTGAGAAGGGCTTCAAGCCAATTAACACGTCACCCTAGGTACACAGAGACAGGTATCAAAATAATGACATAAAAAGCTTTGCAAACTGACTTACACCCTTATATAAATAACAGCTATTTCAGGGGATTTCGTAACAGTAGAGCTGACCTAATTTCCTACGATGCAGTAAGTGGGGGCCTTTCAGGCCATGTTGTCTTGGAAGCTGCGAGGACACAGTTTCCCCGAGTCAAGGAGGCATTATGGGAAATTTTGGCTGCGTGGCAGTAGGCACCTGAGCGGCCTGGCTTCCTGTCTCCGACTGCCAGCGTATGCGGGGCCAGAATGCAGCTTGAGTGGGACCTTCTGCAGGCCCTGAAGAAGCGAGCAATACGCCCCGAGTACAGCTACCAGCTACCAGCATCCCTGAGGGCTACAGCCGCTGCTGCGCTCATTAGTGTGATTCTGGGCTCTCTGGAGGAGCCTTGCTACTGGTAAAAGTGTTCAAAAACTGGAAGGAGAGGGCAACACCAACCCCCCTCCCCCAACCCCCAGCCACTGAAGCAAACGAGGTGGGCGAGCGAGGCAGGGCAAGCTGTAATCAGCTGCGATACGCTCCTACCAGTCAATGAAAGCGGCAGGTTGTGGCCACAGTAATGGCGTATCTGCGGCCGTCTCCCGCCTCTCAGGCCTGACGTACAGCAAAGGCTGCCGGGCTAATGGAGTATACACAGATGTGAGAGTCGAGGCTCCTTACTGGAACTTTAATGACTCGCTCTGACCTGTAATCCGCCCCCCATTGCCCGCCCCCACCCCCCCCTCTAATCCTTTACCAAAAACAGATCTGTTTGTCTGCTTCTGTTTACATTTTCCGTCTCACAGGAAATGATGCAGCACTACTCCACGTTTATACCCGGCTCCAGCCTGGGCCCTCCATTGTGACTCGGCCTGTGTGTGTGTGTGTGTGTGTGTGTGTGTGAATATGACTAAAGGGTGACACAACAATCGAGGCTGAAACTGACGCAGACGCCAAGAAGTGGGTTACTCAGCCAAGCGGCCCCAACATCACTGAGAGTGGTGACAAGCATGACCTGTATTTAATACATCGGCGAGGGACAAACCGGATCATGGCTGGTTTTTCTGATCAGTCTCATGGGATCATGTATCTCATGTCTCATTGGTAGAGGAGGTGTGACAGACGTGACTTAATAAAACTGGTTCACATCAACGGCAAAAGCCATTTGTATTAACTAAAGCTTGGCAGAAAAAGAATGAAAGGTTTGGTGAAGGGTGAGAAACTTCTGATGGTGCTCTGGGTCATTTTCTTGGTACCAGCCGATGCCTACAGCAGACCTTACAGCCGAAGGCGCGGAGGGGGTCCCATTGGACAAACTAGGCTCCTCCAGTGCTGGTCCACACCTCCAGAGAATCCACTCTCGTGGAATCATGGCGATGCATCTGTAGGACACGGTGTGAGGTTCTCACACATTTCTGTCTGTGGATATTTCAGTCGGTGAGACACGGTCTTCTAATAAAGCAGCTCAGTGCGTAAATATTTAGGATGATCCCTGGTCCAGACTGATCTTAACACGCCTGGTTGATAAACACCTTAAAGGGTCTATGCTAACATATACATAGCACGCCATGCTAACACTCGCACGTAATGTTTGGGACTACAGGAGATTTGTTTTCCCTGAAGTGCGCCATGTTTCTGTCTTTACAGGCCTCAGGCTGATGGGTATTTACAAGTGGAGCACAGTGACAGGCGATTATCACTCTGGCGGAACATACACACCAAACCAGGGAGACTCATGGTTCAATGGGAGCCATTAACTACCACCGAATGCTTATAGCCTCTTATACCTGCCTAGTAAGCTGGGAGCAGTGCGGTGTCACATTAATCACGTACAGCACTCTACTTGTGCATGTGATACATGAGAACGGTTCTGCATTTCTTGGAACTCACTTTAATTTGACAATGAAAAACACTGATCAGTTTTTAAGGTATATTTAGAGGAGCAAAACCACACAAAACAGAAAATTTTGAATGCTATATTATTATCCATTAGATGAGATAATGAAAAATACTGCTGTCATGATGACTACAAGTTTCAAATTAATTTAGCATAAATTACAAATATAGAACTATGGGCTCCCCATCATGCAGAGAAGCATTTCCGAATCTGGTCCTTGGTAACCCACAGACAGTCCACAATTTTGCTCCCTCGCAGGGAGCAAAAATGTGCACTGTGTGGCAGGGTGCTGGGAGGAAGCAGAAACACTGGGAAACACTGATGTAGAGCCACACCCATCATCAGAGGCCTTTACTATGCCATCCCACCCCCCCAGACCACGGTAAAGTAAAAAATAAAAAAAAAAAATCAGGGCAGCTGCTTGCATTGGCTTAAGAAACCCGCCTTAATCATTTAATGAGTAAACCAGGGCCATAAAATGATTTTCATGTGTATAAAAGTTTTGGAAGGGGTACTGTACCCTTCTTTTTCTCCATGTCGCTGCACAAACCACAAATAGGGCTGAAACCCTGCAGGGCAGCGTGGCCCCGGCCCCAGGCCAGCCCCATGACTCCAGTCCTCCACCCTGAGCATGATGGATGCCTACCACTGTAAAATGTCAGTGTCAAGTGACTGGGACAGACGCCATGACTGATGCGTTTTTCTCACAGTCAGCTGCAAGCCTATGCATGGGCGTTTCTCAATATGCCTACTTGACCATATTTGTGCACTCGGCTACCCGTTTTTCATCATCTTCCACTGCTGAACACCCGTTCCAGTACTCAAGAACACAAGTCCATGGGTTGCATCCTTGCCAAACAAGAACAATCCCATGGTTCATTGCACCCCAAGTACCGAGAACCACTCCATGCGTCCACATGACCACCATCTCGATTGGTTATCACAGATGGAGTTGGATGTTTGCATTTGGGGAAGGAGGGGAGAGAAGACATCTTGCTTTCCTTATGTGTTAATTAACACACGTATCTGATGCACACATAACCTATTATTTTGTCTGTCAATAGGGTGCCAATGAACCACTTGTGCAAAAGTATAAAGTATCAGCATGGTTTTGCCAATTAATTGCAATTCTGACTCAGGTAACTATGGGGGCACCTATCCCCCCTCTGCCTCCCAAACTCCACCCATGTTTATTATGCACCAATTAAACCAACCTCTCCCTCCACTAAGATTCCAGCTTTAATTAGACATGTATGATGGTGGGGGCTCCAAAAATACCTCTGAGAGAACTTTGTGTGATCCATTTGATCAGAAGTGGGCAGATCAGGTTCAGAGAGTAAAAGTCCAGACCAAGATTTTGTTTCAACCAACCAGTTGAGTGACTGTGACTCTTTATACTCAACTGCTTAGTCGAAACAAAATCTTGGTCTGGACTTACTCTCTGAACCTGAATTATCCACCTCTGCATAAGATTAATCACCAGTGCTGGGGTACTTTAGTGAAACTACTATACAGAGAGTGACATCATCCAGGCAGCACTGGGGGGTCACATCCTCTATTTTTGTGGTTGACTGCAGGTGTCATAGGTGTTCATTGTGAACAGCAGAGTTTAATAAATTTTAATAGGAAACAACTACATTGGAAGAAGATGAGAAAAACCAGAATTTCCAAGCGGCGCTAGCTTGCTTAAGCCAATTAAATAACCTGGAATTGTAGTACAGAATGAACTTTACACAAAAGTCAACTGTAACACTGTAATGCACTAAATATACATAACAACCAGACACACTAATTCAACCCATTAGCTGCACTTAACATGCAATCCATCAAACCACAGGCTCCTGCATTCTTTCTTGATCTGTGTCAGGGAATTTACTACATCAGATCACTAGAAGGTGGTGTTTCTCAAACCATGGGAGGGGCAGTGCACCCGAAACCCGGCACTCACAAAAGACTGCAGTGCTAAACATGACAACACCTGCTAATATCTGAGTATCAGCAGAAGAAACCTCCTTATAACTGTAACGCAAACAGATGAGAGTGCCCCGATCAGCTCCGTCAAAGCATTTCAAAGGGCTTCAATGAAAATATATTTTGTTCTCCTTAAGAACGTCCCAGAACTTAAATCCCAAAGACGGAAGATAAGATGGCACATCTGTAAAATGTGTGACACTGCTCTCCTTCCACATGCCGTGCAGAGGCCAATCCGGGATGCTGTTTCCACGTCAGCACACTGGCTCTGACAGGAATAGCAGTGGCGTTCTCCTGCCCTCTTCAAGTCGCATCTATCTACATACCATAAAAGCAGGACCACCCTCCCCCCAAAAAATACAGAAAGATGCTTTTTTTGAGCTCAAAAGCAGCTGTTCCCACTTTCACTACAATCTATGGCTGATGTGTGATAATTCTGCAGTGTCCCCCCATAGAATGACCCCAGCACAGACCATTTATTCGCTTTTACGAACAAATGGTCCCCATCTTGGAATATTCATTATGATTTTTGTATTAATAACACTGTTATAACAACTATTTATTCCTCATGGAAAACAGTTGGAATCAATGCCTCATGGTACTAACAAAAATATTAATAATACTGTAGCTAACAGAGGATTCAAAGTCTACTAATCATAGGCAGTGCTTGGGTGGAGGACAGGATGGAGGCAGAGAGTGAGGTGAGAGATTTAACCCCAACCAAGAACCAACAGGAAAAGGGTCCAACCGAAATGCAAGAAACATTGAGATCTACAAACCTGGGGTCTGTATCACAAAGCCGGATTTTGTATTTAGCCAGATAACTTGTCAGATTTAAGGTGCCCCAGTTTAACTTTGTTCGTTTAGGTGCAGCCCAGACTACCTTAAATTCGACAAGTTCTCCGGCTAAGCTCGAAATCTGGTTTCGTGATACAGGCCCCTGCATAAGACCCCACCAACCACGTCCATGGGCACATGCCTCAAACTAATTCATCACTCTCAAACTGGGCCAGCCCACCCTATCAAAAGCCAGCCAAAGTGATCAGCCTAATAGGAGTCAGCTGGGTTTCATTTTCTGCATCTTCTGTAGGCACAGACTAGCAGTCGATGCAAGTCCACAGCCGACCAGTTGCCACCCATTCTGCACCTGCCCCCTGTCTCCTAACACAGCCTCATTGTTTTTCCACTGATTGATCTCCCACTTTATTCAAGTTCAAGTTCCAAGTTTCAAATTTTATCATCACTTGCACAAATAAACATACATGTGGTGAAATGCTTCTTCCATCTGCTCCCTGGACTGCGCTCAAAAAGGAAAGACCTAATACAAGCAAAGAACGATTAAAGATTAAAATCACAATCTATCCGTTTCCTGCAGCCACTTCCCATTCAGGGTCACAGGGGGTCCAGAGCCTATACTGGAGGCAACGGGTGCAAGAGAGGGAACAGTCTAGGATGGGGCACCAACCCATCGCAGGGCACAGTCACACACCATTCACTCACACAACATTCACACCTACCAGCACTAAGGCAACTCCAGTTAACCTCAGCTTGTTTTTGAACTGTGGGAGGGGACACCAGAGCAGCCAAAGGAAACCCCACGATGACATGGGGAGAACATGCACACTGCACATACATGGCGTCATGGCAGAGACTCGAACCCGCGCCCAAGAGGTGTGAGGCAACATTGTGCGGCTTGCTAAGATTAATGCTGTGTGTCACTTTCTGCAAAGGCGGTCACTCACATCCCATAAATAAATCTATACAGGTAAAACATGCCAGATTTGTTTTAGTGTGATGTTTTTTGAATGCCTACGGTCCTATCAAGGGCTCCGGCATGGAGAGCATTCGGCAGAAAAGAAACTCTCACGAAATAAACTCAGTGACCGTTATAAGATGGACACCGAATAGTGAGATAGTGACTCATTGTGAAGGTGCCACTAGAACAAGCCCCAGAAGCGCCAAGCGGTGCATGTGTGTCTTTTCAATTCAATTCAAGTCATTTTCATATAACGCCTTTCACAACAGTCACCCCAAGGCGCTTTCCATGAGTGTGTTGTGGTACTTGAACACCATTTAGACAGAATAAAACAGAGACAGGGAAAAGGAAAGACAAAGAAATGAAAGAAAAAAAAAGCCAGATGACAATAGAGGAGAAGAACCAAAAGCTCCCAAGTAAGGAGAAAAAAACCTCTAGGGGCCAAAATTCAACTGGCTGCCCAAACCTCCAGGGCGATGTAACATTACTGAACACAGAAAAGAGTGGACTTCCTTGCTAAAAGTAACTGTAATTAAGGTCAAAGCCAAAATCCATCAATGTGTCAGATCCCCACACCAGTGTTTGTAGGGTGGCAGACTGAAGGCTGCACCCACGGTGTTACAGTCCGCAAGTCACATCCACAGTATCACCTTTCCATGGGACTGAATGAGGTCACACGCTCTTTCCCTCTTTTTGAAGGAAAACCATCCTGAAGGGGTCGGCATTGGCCAATGAACCTCACAGAATAGCAAACATCTACCAAATCTGAGAGTGTGAGAAACTGTAGCGCCATTTCTCGGCTGAAGCTTGGATGAGGACTTATTAGTATCTCGTGCACCAGCAGAGCTGGTACCGATTGTGACCTAGTACCAGTTACACAGGCAGAGACCCCCATCTGGCCCAGAAACACATAGTTCCACCTATCAGCACTAGGCAGGGTTACCTTCCAAAGCCCCAACAACTGCCCCGCTCACCTCGACGGTCTCATACCTGAGTCTATCAGAACCAATCAAAAGAGGTGGAAATCCGGATCGGGGTTTTGTTTCAACCATCCAGTTGAGTACTCTGAGACTGTGACACTCAACTGGTTCACCAAAACAAAACCTTGGTCAGGATTTATACTCTCTGGACCTGAACTTTCCACCTATGCCAATCACATACATTCCCACCAGTCACTTCATGTTTTGGTTTGAGACAGTTCGATTGCAAAGAATCCAGTTTTCTTATTCCTGTTAACTGGAGCAGAAGCATTACCGTTTATCAGAACTTTACACATGACTGACCGTCTGCATATTCTCATAAACTTATAACAAAAGCACAAAAGAACTTTGTTAGTAAGACAAAGCCATCACCTTTATAATAGAAGCAGGTAATTTGCATACAATATTTTTTCAGCTCCACAGCATCAGAGATTTACATAAGATTAAAAGTTTTTACAGGTGACAACCATCTTCCGGAATTTACATAACTCGTCAACATAAGGTCTTTAAACCAAAGCACCATTAACCTCTGAAGACTGAGAAAGATTTTAGGATTTTAAAGTGGATGCTAGAGAAATGCCGTCTTCTTAAGTAGCTGTTTAACACAAAACACATTGGAATGCAGAGATGTCCCACACTGGAGGAGAATTCCCTGTTTGTTTAACTGGAACACAGCTCTGTACTTAAACTTGCATCATGTGAGAAATTAAAATCTTAGTCTTAGTTAAAAGCATGCTTTAAAATCCTCTCCATATAAACCACATTTGAATTCTTTCAAGGGACTGCCGGAGTGCTGTAAATTGTACATGGCCTTAAAAAGAAGGTAATGCTTCTGAAAGCAGACTTTTATTTTGAGAAGATAACCAAAGGTAAAGTAAAGGATATGTCCTATAGGCCCTATCTGCTCGTTAAATAAAAATATATTTGCATATAACTTTACCAAAAACCTTTTTTTCAACATCTGAAAATGAGCTGCGGTAAAGTCTTGGATGAAGAAGAGTAAAATATCTTTTTTTTTTCTCCTCAAATGTGAGATTCATGTCATCATTTACGCGAGCCTCTGCAATCCCAACCTATTCATTTCCACAAGGCACCCCAGAAAAGCACAGGTCTGACCCATTTAATTTCCAGGGGTGGCCTGACGAGCCAATTGTGTCAAACCTAATGGAAGGAATCTGGAAAATCAGATCGCCTCGCTTTCAGTCAGCCGGTGCCAGTTCGATGACTGGCCTGACACGTGAAAAAGCAATTCGTTTCAAACTGCTCCTCCAGATGCGAGAGCACCAAGCGGAGCTGGAAAGGACGGAGGGTGAAAATAATCCCTTAAAAAAAGCCGCAGTTTATGGTATTCAAGGTGGTGACATGGCAACTGTGCAGCAAAAGGAGATTAGCGGCATTGCTAAGCTGTATTTGGCAGCCACTCTCACCCATCCAGATGCAGCTCCGGCTTTACACCTGACGGAGAGACACACCATAAAGTGCACAGCACTCTGATCTCACTTTATCCTATGAAGTCCAGCACCCACACGGCTGACATCACAGCAGTTAAACTCTCCCCTAGATCTGGCACAATGTGGACCGTTGGGCTAGAGCTGGAAGCTGTGACACTGGGCCCAACACTTTCAGTTCTAGATACACTATATGGACAAATGTATTGGGACCCCTGGCCATTACACCCACAGGAACTTTTATGATGCCCCATTCTACATGCATAGGCATCAGTATGGAGTTTGGTCTCCCCTTTCGCAGCAATAACAGCCGCCAATGTTCTGGGAAGGCGCTCCACAAGATTTTGGAGTGTGTCTGTGGGAATTTTTGTCCATTCATCCAGAAGAGCATTTGTGAGGTCAGGCACTGATGTTGGGTGTGAAGGCCTGGCTCTCAATGTGTGTTCTAGTTCACCTCAAAGGTGTTTGATGGGCTGAGTTCAGGGCTCTGACAAGAATAACAAAATACAAATACTAATTTTCTATTCTGCCCATAAACCGTAAAATGCACAATTATGTTCTAGCACACCAATAAAAACACAATGTACAATGTATTAAAAGAAAAGAAAAATGACTGAGGCTATATAAATTTAGCGAAGTGTATAAACAGCACATAAATGTAAGTTTGTTTGAAGCAATATGAAGAACACATTCTACAAAATGGCACCAGAGTTGGCTCACGAGTCTGCGAGTGAATTTCCTGAAATCGGCTGCCTGAGTCCATCTCCAAAGGTTAATGCTCTAAATGCGTACAATGGCGCCACCTTGTGATCATAGATGGATCTCACAATCCGCTCACCTGTTGGCCTGAGATCATCTTCGTCTGCACGATTCGGCTGCTGGGTCTGCGCATGTCCGTTTATTGCCGTGCGTGGGCGTTTTCAACGTTGGTATTTTGCTTTCAAAACACATTTCGCAATTTAATTGGTCGTTTTGATTGCACAGTTATATATTTCAGTTAGTGACATGATACTTTAGTTAATTATATTTATTATAATAAATTTTTATTTTTTGATATATATTTTGAATTAAAACTTACTATGGTGCCGTTTTGGAGGGCCGACATCCTAACAAACATCGAATAACGTGGTTCACATTTGGTATAACTGGCCAGATAACCTGCCGAATAGCCAGTGCCCCTCGAAAAATAACATAAATGCTTGAAAAAGAATATCTTTAATACTCTGATATCTTCACGTTGCTCTGATTACTCACCTAATCAATTAGTGCTCCTGAAGGTTAAATGTACATCAGCTGGTACAATGCAAACCAGTGCTGAAATGTTTAAGGTGGCCAATTTATTTAAGCTTGAAAAGTGGTCAAGCCAAACAGGAAACAGTACCAGATAAGCTGCATATAAAATATTATATTATGTATACCTGTAATATTAGATTAAAGTTATGGTAATACATAGTCGTATCATTATTTCAAACATCTTGTACGTGCAACATGTGTGTTGTATTTTTCAAAAACCGACACTTGAACGTCGCTGGTGATGAACTTATTTAATTACCACATATTTCAGGACAGGACAGAAAGGACCCCACCACAAGATATGTGCAGTTCATTGTATTAAAAGATGTATCTGACATTGCTTTGCATGCATGTCCTGTCTGAAAGCATTTCGCTTTAAAAGTGAGAGCGGATCGATTCAGACAACGCTAATGAATGGCGAAGGATACTCCGTTAATTTTATGTCAGGAAGTAAAATCTAGATGTCTTGCATATTTCGGAAATTAGTGTTCTCGTTTTCCTCTTAAACTGCGGACAAGAAACGGATAAAATACAAGCTGCCTGTAATTTTTATGCGTATTATCATCAATATATCTATAGTGAATATTTAAAAAACATAGTTAAGTGCCCTCATTAATACACTATGCGAATCAAGGCGTATCATTCTCTTATACAGAACTATATAAATCAGGCAAATAAAGTGACTTGAATCATCAGACTACAAAATGCACTATACAATTTTTAACAAAATGTGGTTAGAAACCTCTCTTTTAACTAATCAAGGCACAGTTTAAAAAAAACAGGTCACAAACACAGAGACAAAAGTCACTCATTTGCTTTGCAGCTTAAAAGTTGTGCTTTGATATGCTGGTACAAAATGCAGGTTACTTTTTTGACAAATACTTTTTGTCCCAATAGACTGACGGTTAGTAAGTCATTGCCCAAAGCTCTAGTGTGATGATCATGCAGGTATCAGGACATATTGGAGCAGGTTGTTCTCTGCGTGGAAAATTCCAGAAAATTCCAGAAAACTCTGGGCTCTGAGCACCAACGCAGTCTGATCACTCCTGCTTTTGAAGTACAGGCTGTTTCAGGCACAGCTCGCTGCCACACGACACTATTGGTCTTTGGTTGTCCATATGATAGCGAATAAGGTGCCCCACACTCTTAAAAATGTGATCCTTTGTTCGCACCTTTAAAAAAAAAAATCACATGAATTACATCTTCAGGAATGGTGAATGGTTCCTCAAGTACAGTTCATTGACAGTGAAATATCGTCGATGTACCTTGCTGATATATGCAGTCAGGTTATAAATAAATAGAGATTTGTGCTCTAGATGGCACCGCAGATGAATACAACCTCCGTGGCTTACCATTCCTTCAGGGTCCACCAGCAGCAGGTGCTTAGCCGTCGCCCCCTGCAGGCCACTCAGCACATACCGGCCAGGAGAGGAGCTGCTCTCACGGACCAGGAAATCTCCGCTGTCCATTAGCAGCCTCTCCGCGTCACGCCTGCTCATCCGTCCGTGATACCAGGCCTCCTGCTGAAGGTGCTCCTGGATCTCCTGCAGGACACCTGGCGGGCCGTTATCCTCTTCCAGTGAGCTGTACGTTTGCTCAGCGCTCTCTGGGAGGACAGGCACCAAGATTCGCTCCATATATGGCATACGTAGGAAAGGTGAACTCTTAGGTTACCTGACCTCATTTTTCATAAGGTTAACTTATTGATTTGGAATTAAGGAAGAAATACAATATCCTAGTAAGTGCTCTGATAATATTCCCTAGTCAATCCTTTACGGAAGTATCCATTTTTCTTTCTGGAAGCCACTGCCATATCTGACAGGGCTTTTCTACACTCTTGGTGACTATATATCCTTTGTGCATCACGTATCAATATCCAGTGAAGCTGCTGTGCACCCAATAGCCAGAGGAGGCCTATTGCTTAAAAAGGATCGGAGGCACACGAATGAAAAATTGATTAGACTTCATTTGTAATCCGTCTTTTAAAAAAGATGTTACAATAAAAGTGCACATCACATGTTCCCAGCCTTTAATAGGCACCTAATTTATAAATTAACTTACGAAACAGTGGCCGTCCTGTTAGGAAAACAGTCGCGTAGTCAGTGCTTATGGAATAATTTAATTATGTGGGCAGGATGCACTGGGGCACCAGTCTGGTCTAAAAGCAACACGTGGAGACAGAAGTAGCAGCCCGCAGAGCACTTTATCTTTGCCTCCCTATCCGCTCCGCAGCGACAACGACGCGCCAGCCCCTGGCTCTCGCTCGCTCACCTGCAGAGGGAGGTGGATGTCTTTCGGTCAGAGCGCAGTTCTCGTACGTGCCGGGGTGCTGTGGGCAGCCAATCTGGAAGACGGCAAGTATAAGTAGCGGCAGTGAGTCGTCCAAGGAAGCTGTGGGCTGTGCATTATGGGACAGATTATGTGTGGATTAACGGAGGTAGGGGCTCACCCATCGGAGCATCTCCTCCTCCCCCTGACCTCCACCGAGGGACGCCTGGAGTATTTCTGCTTCTACCCGCATGTCTAAGAGACCTCCGGGAGGCGGCTGCTTGCCGGGAATCTCATTGTAATACTCGTGCATCTCGCTGCCCTCCTGAAGCCAACTGCTGCCACCAGCGTCCAGCGTCCTGCCCGGAACACGGCCAAAGGAACGAGGGACCGGCCATGACTCTGACTCGTTCTCGGGTGTACAAGCCGGACGGGCTCAGTGAACGCACTGCACACTGACTTCCAGTTACTGCCAATCGTATGACGATGGAGTAATCGGAAAGCATGGCACGAAATGTCTCTATGAGGAGCCTGAAATGGCTCAGAGTGTGCCAATCACCAGTCTGATGGGCCATTGCGGCGAACTGGGAAAAAGCAGGAAAAAGTTCTACAGTATAATATAAGTGATGATGACTACAACACAGGTGAATAATTTCACATGGCTCCGTACGATTCTTCTTCAATGAGGAACAGAGATTCAGATAAGTTAACTTTAAAGCTGGAAAGATCAGTTAATGACTCAAAGATCTGTCTTTTCCTGCTAATTCACCACGTCAGTCAGCAATGGCCGGCTTGGTCGTCGGGTCATGGCCTACGCAGATTTTTTTTATGTGGGCCAGATGTGCATCTATCCTGGATGGGAATTATGCCCATTTCCCACGTCACAGCAGCCATTTCTATTCCAGAGGTTGTACTGTACAGTGGTTGTACTGTACAGTGGTCCCTCCTCATCTGCAGTTTCAGTTACCTGCGGTCAACTGCCTTCTGAAAACATTAAATGGAAAATTTTAGAAATTATTCATGAATTTCAAATCGCATGCCGTTCTGAGTAGCGTGAGAAATCTTGTGACATCCTGCCAGGGATGCGAATCGTCCTTTTGGCCAACTTATCCATGCTGTATACATGATCCACCCACTAAAGAAAGACCACACTCACAGAACCTTTATTACATTATATAGTTATATTTGTGCTATTTTATTATTAGTCATTGTTGTTAATCTCCTAATGTGCCTAATTTATAAATTAAACTTTCTCATAGGTAACATGTAGGAAGAAGCATAATGTATATATCAGTTTCTGGTTTCTGCTGGGGGTTTTAAAATATCTCTGCCCGAACCCGACGGATCTCGTCGGGACCCGAGGGGTTCGGTCAGGTTCGGGCTTGATTTCTATCATTTTACACGGGCTCGGGCCGGACTCGGGCCTGCGCAGTAAATGAGTGGTCAGGTGATGCATTTCGATTAGCGCGAGAAAGATGTGAAAATGGATGCTGAGGAGGTGA
>JAODKE010000007.1:7475231-7521068 GCA_026779605.1 Mormyrus hasselquistii | reverse complement strand
CTTGTCGGGCTCGGGCCGAATTCTGTCGGGTTCGGGCCTTGTCGGGCCTAACTTTTAAGGCCCGATTACAGCTCTACCGCAGATAAGAGGGCCTATATACCAAACGTTGACCCTTCCGTGATGTTAGGACAGCCAGAGCAGTTCATTCTTTATTCTAGACAGGTTCACCCAGTTTTGTTGCAAGATGCGCAGGACTGATAAGGATGGCTTTTGGAAGAGTTTTTATTTCGGGGGGGGGGCGCACACTGATAAAAATGCAAGATACTGACCTTTGAGTGGCTGCAATAAGGCAGGAGGGATTATTCAAAAACTGCCGGAAGCGCAGCTGGAATGCCTGTCCGATGGCATTTATGACCTCCTGAGCGAGTCCCTGTGGGCACTCCAGGATGTGACACGCTGGAAGACACGCACACACAGTCACGCTAACGTAAATAAGCCTGCAGCAAATCGACACCACCGACTCACCAGACCTTATCTGTAAAACGAAAATAACTGAAATACTATAGGCGCACAGCACCTACCAATAGCGTACAAATTGTACTCACCCCGCTGATTTACTGGGTCTTTGGCGACGTAAGCGACGTAATTTGTTATTTCCTGTAAAGCATGATGAGGAGACCTAGAATCAGAGAATGTACCAATGCTGAAAATGTAACCCACCCCAAATGATGGAGAGTGCAAAGCCTTTGGACAAAGCAGGATTTAGGACACCTGCTTGGAAGAGCAACGAACGGCCAGGCCTGGATGTCAAGTCCGTCTCATCTCAGGTGAGCCATGTGAGAGTGAGGCCACCTCCCACGGAGATCAGTCCCAGAGCCCAGGACTACCTGGGTTCACACCGGTGGCCCGACATGACCTTTCGGTTAGTGTGCGCGTGCACGAGACGGCTCCCCCGGTGGCGGGATGCGGGATATTCTCCATGAGTCAACAGGAAGCCAACCTCCCCATTTGCTACCGCTGGCAGAGAAGTAATTAGCAGTAATTTAATGACACGGTGCGTGCCACGTACACTGCTGGGACGATGATTAATACGGGAGCAGAATCAGGAAGTGGATGATGCTTGGGGGCGGCGAGAATGCCACGTTAATGACATCACCCCGTCCTCAGTCGGCCCCTCCCCTTCCCTCGTCTGCACCGTGCCACTCAGGATAATCAGCGTTTATAAATTCGCTGGCTTGTTTCGTCAGACTCGGCCATAAAGGAGAAAAACTGGCTACGACACGGGAAAATGAAGCCGGCGCTGCTCCGCGTGGCCCACAGCGGGAAACAGGAAGACCCGCCGTCACGCCGATAAGAGGATGATGAGAAGGACGACCTCTGGCTGTGCACTCACATCATGTGTGAAACAGCCTTTTCCATCTGCACAACCGGTATCTCCATGCACCCTGTAACATACCCCACACCTCACACATGGACTCCATCCTCACATCATACCCCCATAATGTCATACTCAACGGTGCAGGACAACGTACAGGATCCCCTCCAGAAGCAAAAGAGATGGACTGCATGTGGTGATGGGCAATAGTCTGGAGAGGAAATGAACAGACATTAGCGAGGAAGCCATGACGGGAGATCGTCGTGGCAACATGAACATCACTGCACCGCGGGGTGGCCGTGGCAGCGACGGACCATAAACCATCGGCCGCAGCAGCTCGCCTGTAAACACAGACGCTGTTCTACTGTCCGAAGCTGGCATCACAAAACCGACTGTCGTTTCCGTCTCTCATTACCATGGCGATAATGATGTTGCACATGCACCTTTTGGCTGCGGGGTTTCAGTTGAAAGAACCAGCGTTACCTGCTGTGAGTCCAGAGTGGTTAAACTCATACTCTCTGTGGAGATGCTTAGTCTGATGTTTGTTCCGGAAAACTGCAGGTTGCTCTTGCCCAAAATGGCGGAAAGTTCTTTATTTGGGGGCTAAAGGGCAAACAACAAAACGTACATTTTTATAATACAAATATAACAGGCACTGCTTACATACACTGAATGGACAAATGTATTGGGACACCCGCAGTAATTACAGGAATTGACCACATAAGCCAGCTCCTGTGACCCACGGCCTGTGTGCAGAGTGCGCCCTGCTCAGCGTACCCTGCCGCGTCCGCATGAGAGTGTGCGTGCAGAGTGCCCCGCTCAGCGTACCCTGCCACATCCGCGTGAGAGTGTGTGTGTAGAGAGTGCCCCGCTCAGTGTACCCTGCCGCGTCCGCATGAGAGTGTGTGTGTAGAGAGTGCCCCGCTCAGCGTACCCTCACGTCCGCACGACAGTGTGTGTGTAGAGAGTGCCCCGCTCAGCGTACCCTGCCACATCCACATTAGAGTGTGCGTGCAGAGAGTGCCCCGCTCGGCGTACCCTGCCGCGTCCACGTGAGATTGTATGCACAGAGAATGACTTACCCTTCTGTGCTTGGATGCTGTCGCAGCTCCCGGCGCACAGTCACACAGGCGACTTATGGCTTCCCTAGAGACATGAGACAAAACACATAGAGGAGGTTGGCGGTGAGTCACAGATTAGGTGCCACACCACTTGGAAATAGCTGACCCCCAAACAATGCTGTTCATCGGGGCTCAGGGGTATTGCGTTTCCTTCTGCAAGTGAACCGCAAGCCGTACCTTAAGCTCCCTCACCTTCTCTCCCCATTAGAGTAACAGCATTACATATTTAACTTTAGTGTAACGTCACGGGTGCCATAGCCTATGTGACGCCACTGAAAATCTGTGCCATCTTTGTAGCAAAGATGCAAGCAGCCAGCCAATGGTTTCTGGGTCTGAGCTACTCCCATGCTTCTCTTGATGAGTCACGTATACCCAGGATTGTAAGCAGCAGGGCATGACTGGGCCTGCAAGACGGGCGAAGGTGGTGGGGGGGATGGGGGGACGGAGATGGGGGGAGGGTCCAGGTGGGGACTGTTCGGGATGCCAGCGCTAAACTCACTCCTGTAGGAGACGCCGACGGTCAGGAGACGTTCCCCTTCTGCAGCAAACCGCCCCATCAGGAGCTCGCAGTCACACTTACCATGCACACGTGCGTGAGCTACAGGTATGTGCGTGTTGCCTTACATGTCAGGAACCTCGACTCAATACATTGTGGACAACAGCGAAACAGACTGGATGGGAAAACAAGACAGATCAAGGGACACATTCCAACCACACACACACATACACACGCGTGTGTACACACACATGCACATACATATACAGTACATACATACACACACCTCACACATACCTACAAACACTTACGTGCACTCACACACACACGCACACAAACAGACCTGCACGCATATCTTTGCGGCGACCGTCCATTCATTTCTATGTACAGAACCCTAATCCCAGTAATACCAGCATTAACCCCTACCCAGCCATTAACTATATGTAATAAAACAAAACACAAGACTGTTGGCATTTTTAGTTTTTTGATTGCAGTCACAGATTTTTATAAAACTGAATTTCCTCTTGTGGGGATGTTAAAAATGGTCCCCCCAACGTCAAAATAACAGGTTTTTATCACATTGTTGGGACATTTGGACCCCAGAATGTAATGTAAACTTGGACCACACACACACACAAAACAATCAGCTAGAAATAGACAGACACGAAAATGAAAAACAAAAAAAACGAGGAAGACTCAGGTGATTCGATACCCCTTCTGGGTAGCGTTATGGAGGATCCTGTTAAACAGAAATGCGCCCCCTGCTGGACACCCTGAAGGTGTCAGATGGTTGCTCTAGAACGCCTCGGACTGTATGTTCAGAGGGTGCCTCGATGCTGATGCAGCTAAGCGGGAGACAGGAGTGACAGCAGGGAGGACCGGAAGTACAGGCAGCATCTCCAGGGAGAAAAAAGCCCCGGCACGCACACACACACGCACACACACACACGCACAAACATGCATGTATGCAGCACACCGCCTCCAGATCATGGGTTCTGATCAATATGGGATCAGCACTGATCTTTAATATCCTACATATTACAGCGTATTACAGTAAATTAGGGTAATAAATGGATGCTGAAAGATCAAATTCAATTTAATTTGTATAAATAGTCAAAAGTGCCTAAGAAAGAGAGGCAAAATTAAGAGAAATTAAGAGAGAACTATGTTGCTGGCCTGAGTCATTAAATTATGGTGGCTCCAAGAGCCCGGCAGGGACAGACACACTTCAGTAAAAGCATGTCCCAATAAACCATAAAACTTTGCTTCTGTTAGAGAACAAATTACAAATTGTGGACCACCATTCATCTTAAAATTTTATGAAACGCTATTAGCAGGAAATTTAATTTCCCAATAAATTATTCTTTGGGCTCAGTGATGGTACAAACAGATGTTCCATTCTATACTTTCCTTCCAAGATCCCTTGCAAATATCGACACTTTGAAGTTATTCCCAAGATAATAAAACATCTTCGTTTGGGACTGAGGATTCTTTGAGCTTGTCGGATTTAAATGCACAGCGGTGGCAGCCAGTAACATTGTGCAGACACACAAGGATCTCAGATCACGGTGTAAGTAACGACTCAATGGGCACACAGCCAGAAAACGTGGCATTAATCAGTAAATGTGAATCTCTCTTATTTTGAGTGTCTTTGGTTCCTGGAAAATCTTTCACCATAATGACCCCCTGGCATCATTTAGTAAAGGGGATGCGGCAGGTTTTCCTCTGTAATCTTGAGTTTACTAGTATTAATTATTCAGAGGTGGGTAGTTCAAGTCCAGAGAGTAAAAATCCAGACCAAAATTTTGCTTCAACCAAGCAGTGAAATAGGAGTCACAGTCACAGAGCACTCAACTGGTTGGTTGAAAGAAAACCATGGTCTGGATTTTACTTTTTGCACCTGGACTTTCCACCTCTCGTACTATTATTGCTGATATTTCTTTAGAATAAGATGAGACAATGGTTGGGAGCGAAACCTAGTTTCACTACAAGCACAGATGTCCATTTATTTCCCCGCTCAGGAGGCTCACCGTGTGACTTGTGTTCTTGTCTCGAAGTCCAAGAGCCTCATGGACTGGATCACCTCCAAGCAGCCCATATACTGCGGATGGAGCAAGTGGAGACATAACAGAAGATCAGAATTTGAGCAATGGGGCCTACTTCCGTGGCAGGGAGGGGGGGGCTCTGTGTAACCTGACCCTGCCTCCCCAGCAGGAAGCTACAAGAAGTTCAGGTGCACACTGAGCCAAAAAACACACACGAGAGGGCAGAGTGTGGATCTGGTTTTGCTATATTGCACATGCGAACAGGTTTTAATGTGGATCGCTCTGGTTTCGGGTCGCACTCTGGAGTGTCTTTGAAGGAAGAACGCAGAAGCAGGATGAGTCCTCTGCCTGGAAGGAGTTAAGCACACCCACTCGAATAGCCCCACTGAATTCTGAAACGCGGTCTTACTATTCCAACCTTGATAGGACAGAGCCTTCACAAGAGTAGGTGAGTCATCGTGGGAGCTCTCGCCAGGATGAATAAGTCCACTGCCATTTCCCCGGTCAGGATACGAGAGGCTACAAAGCGCAGTGTAAAAATCAATACTGTGCTTGTGTGTGTTATTGCACACCCGTCTGGATGTATATATATCTGGGTGCTTGATGGCCAGAACGAAATTAATGACTACCTCATATCATCTGCCAAAATACCGACTGAGAAAAAGTACACGATGAGGTGGTCAGTTTTAGTGATTAGTTAAGGAATTCGGACTTCAAACACCACCTTATAAGAAGGGGCATCAGAGCTCACTTCTGCCAGTTCATTCCATGTATCCCTGGTCTTGAGGGATTTACAGGCAAATTCACGCAAACTGGTGCAAGTCGAGCACAGACAGCCAGTGTGGCGCGAGCTGCCTGTCAGAGCTGCTGAGCACGTGAAAATGAGTCATTCAGTAAGGCAAGACTTCAGAGAGGGACCCGGCACCTCTGCACCCGTTTTTCTGTTTTCGAGGCTGTGGGAAGAACAGCACGTGGCGAGATCACGCACCGATCAGCACGGAGCCGTTAGATCATTTCCGGCTGACACCCCCCACGCACCCCGCCTATAATGTCCTTAAGTCAGTGATACGACTACTGCCGGGAGCACAATTTGGGCCGGGAGCCTTTCTGCAGCTCGAGGACCATGTGGCCGTGGGCACTCGTTAAGTCATGCCTGCCCCCCTCCCCCCACCCCCTGCTGCGGGGCCACGTCTCTGTGGCCTGAAACTCAACCATGCGGCAAGCCCGCGGAAGCTGGCGGCCGCCCCGCCTCACCGCGGACATGTCACCCGGCTCAGAACGTTTCTGATCCAGCAGATCCAAACTGGAATATTAAGAGAAGATGAGTCATTTCTGTTAGCACAGGAAGTAGCGGCTGAGCGTGTGGGTGGGATGGGGGGGGGGGGGTGTGCGTGTGGGGGTGTAACACTTCCACAGCTACTCTCTCTTCCTGCCTCGCATCTTGGTCTCCCCCCCCGCTTAAAGGGACACTGCGATGCAGGCTCACATCGCGCGGGCTTGCTTCCTCCAGTGACACGCGCCCGGCGCCGTGGTAACGGCAGGAAGTGGTGACAACGGCTACGGACCGCAACCTGAAGACTGATGGTCAAAATGCTAGGAGGCTGTCCCACCGTGTATCTCACATATCTGCATCATGCTTATGTTATTTAACGTGAGTTAATGTTGTTAAATAGTAAAATTATAGGTATCCTGCTGCAATAAAATCATAGCTAAGGAGGGTGTATGAGTAAAACTTGAATATTCTAATCGACTACAGCAAAGCATATCTGAGGCTAATTATACAGCAAAATTCCCTGGCAGAGGGTGGAGCCAGAGAAACGGCCAATTAGCTACCTGGTGACGTTTCCCTACCCAGACACAACATCAATCAGTGTTCAGTATTCAACAGCACCGCCGTCGATGTGGCACGGTGCATAACACTGTGTCATAAAAATACATTTTCCTAATGTCAGTATAGTGTAGGAGAATTAAGTAGGACATAGGACACAGACAAGTGGTTTCGATAGGATTGATCACTGCCGTAAGCTGGCTGTGAAGAATGGGGGTGAAGGAAGACTGAGTATTCTCCAGGCCATAGGAGGCCAGGCACCAAGAGCAGGGCCGTGGAGAGGAGCTGCAGGAGAAGGCTTACACCACGCAGTGCTGAGAGACTCCTGGATTATCCAGATTTTGTTAGAAGGTCGATTGAGAAGTTCAAGAAATCCGCTAGAAATCCACCCACCTCCACAACATAAATTTCTCATTAGAAAGTCATTTGGACGTTTTCACACATAAAGGTTCTGTTTATATTAATGTTTATGCTCAGCTTACATCATTCAATCCAGATGATGGTCCATCAGGAGGTCACACCTGAAGCCAGTTCATAAACAAACGCACACCCTTATAAACCCAGACAAATCTGGACACCCATGTGGTTAGAGTTATGCACACGCACTGGTACCTTGATGTTGTACGACGTCCCTGACATCAGGACGTCTGGGCTGGGACACTCCGTCAGCGTGGTAGTCTTGGCAGCAGACAGCAGCCCCTCGGGGCAGGAGGGACCCATGTCGTCGTCGGGGTGTGGAGTCAGCTGGGAGGATGCTGGCAGGTACCCGGCCAGGCGGACATGGGGTTTGGTGGGGCTGCAGTCCGCACCCAGCTTTCCACGGGGCGTCTGCTTAGAGGACAGGGCCAGTCCCCTGAGGCCAAGCAAGCCTGCTGGGTTGGACAGCTTGATGGAAGCCATCTTGGGGATCAGAGTGCAGAGAGTAGTGGGATCCTCGTCCGGGGATGAGGCTGAGTGGAGGAAGGGGGTTGGCAGGGGGGCCAGGCAGGGCAGCGTAGCGCGGTCAGCGCAAGGGACCGATTTACCACCGGGCACGCTGTCCTCCAGGGACGTAACCGAGTCGTTGCGGAAGCGGCTGTACTTGCTCCGGTGCAGCATGTCTGCCTGTCCGAAGAATCCTACATGCAGCGCGTTTCCCCTGAGCCTGGGCTGGTTACGTTCTCTCATAGCCAGAGACTGTGTGAGACTGATGAAGCCAGACGCACCGGCTGACTGGCAGGACATCGGCGGATGGAGGGAGAGCAGGAGACGAAGCACGGGGCATGAGTGCCACCAAAATTATAGTTATAATATACAACCGCACGCATATGCTTATTTTCATAAATACACTGTACATTTTTATAATATATTCATAAGTAAAATATTTCCTTTATCCAACTTTTCATACAAACAGCACTTCCCAGGCTTACTACTGTAATTCATCTTGATTTATGGAGTATAAACTTATGGACTCTGAAGTAATAATTAGGTTGGACACATTAGGTAACGGCAATAATAAAATAAAAACTAAATAAGACAGCAGAACTGTTACACAGAAGTATGAATACGATCTGCATGTGCGCCACCGATGGTACGTAGATACTTAGTTGTCGCGCTAGTTTGGTCCGCACGACACGGGCACGCACCGCTCCGGCTTACCCGCGCGGTAATGTGTTAGCGCCTGATTTTTATTCCCTTCTGCTGCGCTTCCCTGGTCCTTTATTTCCTCTTCACTCAGATCATGGCATACGTTGCGGTCTTGAAATAAAGTGCCCCCCCCACACACAATTTCTTTCATGCATATAGATAAGCCAAGACTCACCCTCGGTCATCCTCCCGGGTCCTTCTGACTGCTCCCCCTCCGCTACGTAGCGTCCTGGACCCGGAGCTCGCAAGTGGAAGCGCAGGATGCTACGATTTTCATGAATGAACTTTTCCTTTTTTTATGAATGAGTTCCTCTCTCACTGCGCATGCTGATAAACGTGTGAATGAAGCAGACGATGCCTGTAATTGACTGACAGTGCTTGAGGGTGTTTTTTTCCTCTCTTATGCTACCGTCCAATCGCAAAAAGGCTGGGTGACTCATGCACCATAAATACACCAAAGCAGAAACCATTTGAATGTCCTCTTTTATCATTATCTGGTTTTGCTGTGCCGTATGTAACCATCGCATGCGAAAGCTGTCGCAGCGTTCAAACGAAAAGGTAGATTTTGTAGAGGGAAATACGTTCAGTGATGTGCTTTCGGAAAGATACGTGCGGGAAAGGAATGGGGAAATTGCGAATCTATGTTACCGTGGACACCGAGACATATGGTATTTTCCCAAGGGAACGGTATGCTTCTTTCTTACAATTCAGTTTTTTTTTTGTCCGTTTGAATTTGTTTGTCCAATTCAAATGAACTGGGAGCCTGTCATGCCAACCCCAAGAAATGACATTAATGGATAATCGGAGCTATATGCTCCACATAATTTCACTCCCCCACCGTAAATTCATATGCTAAAGAGGAACTGCATACTGACCAGCAGAAATGTTTTAAGTAAAAGATAGCTCGAACTTAAATGTTTAGAATAAAAACACGACCAAGAAGAAAATAATAGTCGTGCAACTGCATTGATAAAAATACCCTGCTATTTATGAGGATCGTTATACTTTTGAACTTGCGATGTTTCAAAATATCACAGGCCTACTCAAATATAATAAGGCTAAGTAGTGACATACACATTAATTAAAATATCCGAAATCCAATTGTAGTTAAGTAGCAGGTTGACAATAGCCTGCATATTTTTAAAATTGGAAATGTAGGTTGCGTAACTGCTGGAGATCTTTGTGTGTTGCTCATATTTCGTGTCTGCAGGGTATTTTGTAGTTTTACCTTAAGCCATATGTATGCAAGTGTCCCGTCTAAGTCTCGCAAAACCCATTTATCCTAATGTGGCAAACAAGAGTCTTATGACCACAGGAAAGCATATGACTCATGAAGATGAAACAATTAGGGCATCCAGAGCAAACGTGGATATTCAAACTGCTGCATTGATGGAACCTGATGGGAAGCGATGATAGTGAGAGAATTTGCATTCATACTGCACGAGCCGATATCTGTGCCGTTTTTTTACACCTTAAATCCGGCTAATGTTACACACTGAAGTGAAAGAATCACATGTCTTCTTACTGCGTTTTTTCCCCGCTGATTTAAGCTGAGAACCAAAATCCATTTTAACACACGTTTAGTTAACCAAAATTTACATGTAACTGGCTCATCAATGGCTCCGTACCACTGGAACACCGAGGCCCTCTGGTGGCTGTAGCGGGAAACCACAAGTACAGACGCGCTGCCAGTCTCAACGTGTTATTTCACCGCTCCGTTTACGGTTTACTCGTATGTCTGTCGCACTCAGGGACGGATTACGTACCGGGCCAGCGGGGCCGCTGACCAGGGGCCCTTGGGGTGTAGGGGGCCCGTGGGGCCTCTAGTCCAAAACAATTTGCAACGCTTATCAACAATGTATTTTCGTTTGTCTATTTTACAGGGCCTACATTCTTTGATCCTCTGCCTACAAGGGCCCCTGACCCTATAGGGCCTCTGATGGAGGGCCCTTGAATTGTGGTGGTGGTTGTGGTGCTGGTGGGGGGGCACACAACCCATAATCCGTCCCTGGTCGCACTCCTGTATAAATTACCATTAAATAAGAAGAATGATTAAATATGGCATTCCTGTTTTCTGTGATTATTAAAATTACCAGCGGCCATGGGCAAAAATTGTGGGGGGGTAGTGTCATGAAATCGTGCATACCTGCAAAAGCCAGGCGTGTGATTTTATTTTATTCATACGGTATGTTGAGTTCCTCTACGGTGCCCATAAACAGAAAGTTGTCCTGCCAGGGCTCAAAGCGGCTTCTCCAGCGACCGAGAAATAATTGAGCTAATTTTTTATTTAAAACTCCTCTCCCCCCGATGAGAGGATTTTGGCAACTTAGCAACAACTTTGTAGAGGATATAATTATTAGATTGAGCTTTAAGCCATACAGATACATTGTTTTGAAAGTTGCGAGTCACAGTGCAGAGAACACGCTTCAGAATATTCATGTCCTTTGACGTACAGATTGAGAACATTTAGCCATTGCATACATTTTCTCCAGTTTAATTTGAAGACATGAAAGGTTACGTAAAACGTTTTAATCATATTAACATTTAGTCATGTAGTCACACTTAGACCGGTATGAGAAGCACCCATGTTTGCCTGTGCTGGGCAGACTCAAAGAGCCATCCCCAAAAAAGTACTACAAAGAGGACTGACACACCAAACGGGACCTTCATACAACCAAACCTTTAACATTAGATACAAGTATTTTACTAGTATGTACAGAGTGCAAATGATGCGTTTGCTATTATTAATCCACACAAACTGCATAGACAAAAAGAAAAAAACATGAGTTAACATGAAGCTTTATATCTACAGTACAGCACATCCAAACAAAAAGACCTTCATTTCTCATTCATAAATGTACAGCAAATCTCTTCCAGTCATGGAACCACTGAGGAAACCAAGCTCTGATTGCTGGTGGTCACCTCCGTCACACATGCCAGCTGTAACCGGTTACTATACAGTAATGGTGCTTGTCGCAAAATGGATTTTAAGAAAATTATTTAAAAATGTAAAAAGGCTATTAGATCTGTCGTTAAACAGTTTAAGTGAATAAATCCACTCATTAATCAATCATCCAGCTGCTTATACAGTAGAGGGTTGTGGTGAAACAACATATAGCAGTTTACCTCCCCCAGATCCTTAGCTGGAAACTACAAGCGGAGATCACTGAGCTTCTAGGTTGAGTTTAGCACTCAAACCACATAAAGCGACGTTAATCAAAGTTAATACCATCATACATAATACTTACGGTCATTATATAACATTGAGACAGCTGAAAGAACTAGGGTTTTAAAAGGGGCAGGTGGGGGCAGTCAGTAAAATAACAGAGCAGGTAAGAGTAACACTGAACTGAAGAAACCGAAATGAGGGAGGGGGGCCTGGGTAGCGGAGACCCCCCAGATTAACGATGACCAAAGAGGAATGTGACAGATGTGACCACATGTGGCCGGTAAGCACCCATCACAGTGCCTTCCCGGCAGTCTGACATAAACGGACTTTGAGTCCACTGGAGTCTCTCAGATTTAAAACGTCTTTTAGGTTTCACCCAACAGTTTGAACTAACCAGAAAAAGGAAATCTACACTGTAATTAGACCTGGTATTCATGGCAAATGTACAGAAATTGACTGCTAAAACGCGCTGTAGGACTCAGCCATGAGTACCGAGATTATATAAACACACACACACACACACACACACACACACACATTAATTAACATAATCACAAACACTGCATTAGACAATACCCCTCCCGTAAGCTTAATCTAAGCAACATAAAAATTATAGATTAAAAGGATATTCACGTCACATATTATACACATTCAGAAGAAATAAGAAAAAATAAGATTTGTTCTGTAATTTCAGCTTTTTAAATCTTGGAGCACCAAAATGAAGACCTTTCCAGATTTATGAGGATTAATTTCCAATGCTTTGAAAAGTACCTCTTCTTAGCAACCATAAAACCAGAAAACCCTGGATAAACACAGATCTGCACTGCTTGAGCACAACCCATTCTAACATGATTCTGGGCATGAAAAAGGCAGTGTTCACTCTCTCTGCTAACCCAACAGGATGACTGCAGTTTTACCTGCAATTGAGAATAGAGAACTTAGCGATACAAACTGCTGCAAAAACCTAAACGGGAATCTTTTGTTCATATTCATATGGAACAATTTTAAACATACTTTTGTAAATTCCCAGCTCTGGGTTCTGTTTTAGAAATTAAAGGAAAAATAGGTGGAGTTATTTGAAATTGTCTGCATTGTTTCTACAGAAGATGGTCCTCAATGGAATGGCTTTCTGGAAATAACTTAAGACGGAAATGTTAAGTATAATGAAAAGTGTGGTCTATAGGGGCGCCGGTGTCCGTTCTGCAAGCGAGCTGGACAGGGTGGGATTCCTGAGTTTCCAGTCGTCCTCTGGCAGCACATACATTGCTCCACTTGCGCTTTGTGGAAGCCAGTTGCTGGTTGGTTGCTGGGATAGTTGAGCTCGGGCAGATAGGCCAATTAACATGCGATGCTTTTAGGCTCCGCTGCTGGGTCTTTGTGGTCCAATCCTGGCTCAGGCAGCTCGTCGTCCTCACTGTGCCCAGCCCCTTCTTCTTCCTCCTCCTCCTCCTCTTCCTCCTCCTCCTCATCGTCTAAGTTATCCCTGCTCTTACCCAGCTGCAGGTTTTCCAATGTCTCCGAGACCCAGGATTCAATTCGGCTACTAAGGGGTGGGACTTCTACAGAGATGGGTTCGGGGACGTAGTCCTCTTCTTCGTCTTCGTCATCCTCTTCCTCCTCGCCTTCCTCTAGCATGCCGGGTACCAGCGTGCTGGTGGTGCTGGTGATGGAGGAGTTGAGCAGGTCTCTGCAGCTGCCGTCCAATGAACCAGTCTCTGTGCTCTGCTGGGATGCCCATTCCAGCCTGTCGTCCGTCTTAGCCTCCTCCCGGTCCAGACAGGCCCCAGGTTTCCCCAGGGCTTGCGCCCCCCCAGGAGGAGCTGGTGGCATATGGGCCACATGAGAAATGCTTTTTTGAGGCACGGATCTCGCCTCGCCTCCAACAGAAGTCACTCTGCTGTTCGGCTCCCTGTCACTCTCTGCTGCCTCAAGGCCATCCGAATACTCTACCATGTTCCTCCAGTTGGTTTCTGAAAAGTAAATGGGGGGGGGGGGGGGGGACAAGGCATAAACAGAGTTTAATGAACATGCAATGAGAAATAGCCCAAAAGGGAAGATATCTGGATTCCTGCCAGAAGTATAAAATCAAGGTCTTACCATATTCCTTCTCGTTGACCTCAGATATTGGCTCAGAGATTACGCTGCAGAAGGAGATGGCACTGGCAGCTGAGGGGTTTCTGGAGTGCCCCATGTGGTGAGGAACCTTCTTGACGTTCTTCAGGGCTTCCTCAGCCTGCTCCTGCTCCAGTGCGGACACCATATCTTTGTAGGCCTTCCTGGCTTCTTCCGTTAGAGACACCAGCTTGTTGAAGAGTTCCTGAACGGAGACAATGGTGTGTGAAAACCAGTGGTTCGCAGGAATGAGCAGACGGGCTTGCCGGATAGCAGCTGGTCCCACTTACCTCAGCTCCGGAGTAGTTGAAGATTCCCACCACACTGACAGGCACCAGCTTGTTGACGCAGCGGCCGAGCGCCTTACGGCCCAAAGCGAACACGAAGGGGATTTCCTGTTCTCGGGCCATGGCGATGACATTGTAAAGGGCTTCATCCAGACCCCCTGATCAAGCACATCAAGACAGTCACTGTCCATGTGTCCACATGCCTTTTATCCATTTTAACCCAACATTGTCAATGTCATGATCAAAATTAAGAACGTACTGATATCCCTCTAGTGGAAAGATCTAAAATGACAAGGCTGAATTTTAATAAAGTCAGTTAAGATTGATCTAAAATACTGGACTGCATAAAAGTCACAGATATTAATAAAAACTATAAATGAGGCACCGACTAATGACATGGACAGTACAATAAAAAGGGGGGGGGGGGGGCAGAAATTGTGTAGAGGGGGCAACCACACCAGCAGACATCACCTCCTCCTGCAGGAGGCAAAGCCTCACCTTTGGACTGAATCTTCTCGCAGTTGGGAGAGATGATCACACACTTGATTTTCAGGAGCTTCATGTGCTTGGTCACCTCACGCAAGCCCATGACCAGCCGGCGCTTGGCTTTAGCCTTCCCAGGGTCCCGCTGGTAGACGCGCTCCTGGAAGCGCACCAGCTCCTGTAGCAGCAAGGTGGCGCTCTCATCGATCTCCTTGTTCAGCACCTGGTTACAGTACCTGCGGCGGGAAGACAGAGAGGTGGACGGAAGGCATTAGGAGATGTGATCGAGCCTCACTCCACCCCACGAAACACTGCAGTTTGATAAGACCGTGGTTAACGTGTCCCCGAAATCCCACGGCGGTGCATAAACGCAGAGGCGTGGGCTCAGATGCAGAATGTGTACGACGCGGGAGGCTGGGACAATGTGCTCACTGGTGCAGACTCTTCACACAACAAAGCCCTATCTGTAAAGGGTGGCATACATTGTACTTTGTACAGAGGATGCAGGCCTGGCACCATACAATGTACAATCCGTAATTGTATAGTCGCTCTTTAAAAGGCCGCATTTACATTCCCAGTGGACACTTTCCATTTCTGGGATGGACTTTTAGCCCCAATATGCTGGGTGGGTTAAGAATTCAGGCAACTAACCCATTCCTGTGACATTTCAGCTGCATGTAGGAAATCTTTGTGTGGATGCATTGCTTCACCAGCAAATTACTGCAAAGACACTAGACTGTACAAAAATAATTATAGTCTAGATCAGGGGAGCCCAACCTTTTTTAACTTGAGATCCACTTCTGAAGTGGCCGGTGCGCCGAGATCTACCAGTTCGGATAAGGAGCCACAGCAATTACTCTGTTACTCTAATATTACTCTAGCTGTTGCCTTTCTACATAGTTAACATGCACACAGCAAATCCAGACAAATCCAGGTAATTCTCCAAATTGAAAAAGTGTAAATAAATGTGTTTCTCTACCTTAGTGGGACCGCTGGCACTGGGAAGATGTGGGTGGGTAACAATTGACTGCTGTGCTGCTAACTGGCTTTTCAGTTCTGGCACTTTCTGGCTGCGTGTGGCTGTTTTAGCGGGGAACTCGGTCTCCTAGCTTTTGTGCATCGTTTTGAAAGGCCGCTTCAAACTGCCCCTCTTCCGTAAAGCCGCGCTCGCATTGCATAGAAGACATATGGACTTTGAATTTGAGTAAACAAAAAAATAATCCTCTTCCCACTCTGAATGAGAATGATACGTTTTGGATGTTTTGGCTTCTGATATGTTCGCGTGCTAAATGTTTTTACACGATTAGCTGCACACTGAAAAGTGCACAAAGACTTCAGAATTATTTCGCGGTAGACTGTTTGGGCACCCATGTTCTAGGTTTACCCATAATGTGATTTCATCATAACCAAGAGCAGTCGGCAAAACTGCCACCTAACTGCCATTTGTGTGTTACCATGCGAGTGAGTGTGTGTGTGTGTGAGAGAGAGCTGCATAATGGATTGAGATTACTGTGCCCCTAAATGGATAAGCGACTACTGAAAATCGATGAATGCAGGAAAAGATGGGTGGGATCTAATTTCATCCACCTCTAATTTAGAGATGAAAATCTGTGCTACAGGGGTGACGGTGAGAACCGCACTTACTCTCTAAATCTGCGGCTGTGGATTTTGGTGATGGCAGAGGTGGCCATGGGACTCCCGATCCCGGAGCTTGCTGGAGAACCCTGGGAGACAGGCGTGATGCTGTACGGGGAGTTCTGACTGGCCGGCGACAGCGAGGTGTCACTGGGCACACTCAGACCATTCTCTGCATAGCATCATAACCACAAGAGACAAGACGTCCCAGTTATTGTTATTTATTTGAGCTTTGTTTTTAGGTTTCTGATAAACATGCATGCACGTTCCCTGAATATTTTTTTTACTGCCTGCTGCATTTGAATCCTTGAACTGAAATTTTACGGTTTTCCGAAGAGCAGACCGTTTACTCATGTCATTCAAGGCCCCCCAGCGCCTACCGTCTTGGGACACTGCTTCTCGGGAGGGGTCGTCTGTAAAGATCAGCTCGTCCTCCACCCGCTCGTCCGCTCTCAGTGCAGTGGGATCCAGGGAATACTTGCCTTTCTTCACCTCCCTCTCTTTCAAAATGATCTAAGCGCAGGATGGGCAGAGAGGAGGAGGTCTCATGGTCGTCAGGCAGTACAGGTGTAATGCAGCAGACCGGAGCAAAGCCGGAAACGCACAAAGCTTCATCTTCTTGGAGAGCTCACCTTTTTCAGAGCTGTAGGTCTCTTCACCCTTAGCACCTCCCTCTCCTTGCCCCTCTTCACCCTTGGAGCAGTGGAATCCAGGCTGTTGTGGGGTCCGAGGTGCGACTGGCTCTTCGGTCCTGACCCCATCCTTCCGGACTCCTTGGTATGATACAGAGCTGTTGTGCCAACTAGGATAAGAGACAGGGCAGCGTCAGGGACACGGTCACAGACAGACCTCGATTTAAGGGTCTGTATGTCGGCTCCCTTATAAAGCTTTAGATGTGTGCATGTTTATTCCTGGCTTGTTTGGCCTCATCCGATTTTGTGAATTCCACATGGAACCCACAGCCCTCCGGCGTGCTGAGCACCTGTGTAGGACAGGGGCTTGGTGTTGGTCAGCTGCCGCGCTTTCATAGCCTGCTGCTGCCGCTCCAGGGCCGCCAGCATGTCTCCCAGGTCCAGCTGCACTGGGGTCTTGCTCTTCTTCCCTGCTGCCTTGGTCAGCGCCTCCTGCAGGGCACACGGGTAACATGCAGCTGAACATCGGAACCCCACTTACAGACACAAACACAGGGATACTGTACTGCCACTTGCAAGTCTGGCACACGGTGTTTCTAAATACAAAGAACGTAAAGATTGTACTTGTGGTCTTGGCAAGAGAGGTCCTGCTAACCTGCCTCCCAAGAGGGTACTTGAGATGCAATCAATCATGAGACTGGTCCTGTTTGACGAAGATGCAACTGATGCATCCTTGATATTTGGGGCGGGGCAAGAACAACATATGGGGATTTTTACCATCCTCCGCACTTATTTCACGAATATCGGAACTGGTCTTCGGCAATGGAAGATGACGTGAAACTGGTACATGAGAACACAAGCGCGGTGAAGTATACATATTGAGAAACACCGATAACCGAGTGGACAAATGGTTAGGAGTGAGGGTGACCTGCAGCTTCTTCTGCTCCATGCTGATCTCGGAGTACTCCTGGGCTGTGGCCAGGGCAGCTGCCAGGGCTTTCTTCCTCTGGCTCTTGGCCCTCTTGGGGACAGACGTGGTGATGGGGATCGGCGTTTGCACGATGTTGATGGGTGAGTTCTCCGGCAGGTTCTCCAGCTGAGGGGACAGAGAGGTCACATGGCAGGCAGCCTCCGGAGCTCTGAGAAGAGGCGCCCGGCTGCGGCCCTGCGGGCTCCGTTTCTCAGCTTAGGGATCTTCAGTCACGCACCAGGCTTTTTGGGATCTTGGCCTGGACTTGCTCCAGTTTATTTCGTGACACAGGCCCTCCGCTTCCACCGGAAACAAGCTCAGGAAACTCCTCTTCATCCTATGAAGGGAGTCCACCATATCCCACATTAATTACTAACATAAATATTAATCAATATTATTACACCTGTACATATATCTGTCTCTCTCATGGAGAGCAAGATGGGGTAGGAAAAATAAGCAGAATCTCCCCATGGGGATTAATAAAGTGTCACTTTTCTCTTCTCTATATTTTCTTTGTCCCATTTCCCAGATTTCCAATTTAAAGGCCATCTCACACCAAGTCTGATTTTTTTTTTCACATGTAAAAACCAAAAGACGTCATTCTGAAACCAAGAAACGTATTTCTATGAAAGCTTTCAAATTAAGTCTGACTAATTTGCACTGTCATTTTCCATTTTTATTTATTTATTTTTTTTTTTTCCCTTCGGTGAGAGCCCCATTTCTGCACTTATTGGACGCGTTAAAAAACAAGACCAATAGTAAGTCAATTTTTACACTCGTGTTCTTTTTTGAATAGGGGAAAAACCTCTCTTTTGATTTACAACACAAGCCTGTAGTGGTGGAGGATACCACATATTTTCTTTTCGATCCAGTTTTGATTAGATCCAAGGATGCTGTCGCAGGTATCAAAATTCAGTGCCGGCCAAACCCTGACGATAAAATGAAGCTGAGCTCAAGGGGGATTTTGTTGAAGGATCGATTGTCCCATTTTCTGTAGGCCCTGGGCAGCATCGCCTTTGCAGCTGTCCAGTGGACTGTACCATGAAACGGGGTGACTGGCTTAACGGGGTAACTTGTCGGATTTAAGCTGGTCTAGGCAAAATGTAGGTGAATGAATATGAAGTCAATTTAAATCCGACAAGTTACCCCCATAAGCCAGTAAGCGCGCTTCGTAGTATAGGCCACTGGTACCTTGTGTTTATGTTGATTTTCACTTAATTTTGTAAGGCCTTATAACATGACTGATTATATTAAGTTGTGGCCATTTATTATTTTTACTTGACTTATAGACCTATCTGTATACAATCAATATACAATATAAATATATTAAAAAACAATGAGCTGTTTTCTGTATTCCTGTTATGCAACTAATAATAGATGTGCCATGTTTTAAACATTAAATTTTACTTATCCTGAACAACCATCTAAAACGGAAAAAGTTCACGGAAAAGTTTTTTAGCTTTTTTAGAATTGGATGTATGCAGTATCTAAAAAAAAAAAAAAAAGAAACAAGATACAAGATACAACTTGGCACTGCTGCTAGTGCTCGCTGCCAGCAAGATCATTTCGGGATGCAAACTTCTCAATCAGTTACGCAGATTTCATATTGCAAATGCGACGGATCAAAAAATTTCACACCCGAACATTTAGCAGAGTCGTGCTGTTTTTTCTGGCCCCGCTCAGTGTGAGATGGCCTTAACCCTCCGACACCAAGCATTAGAAAACAGCGCTACATTTACAGGAAAGCAGCGCACAGCTCAGTAAGTTAGGAACCTGTGTCCATGCCCAGAACATGGTTTTGAATCAAGCATCATACCACAATAAACATCTGGCACCTGGTGACGAAAGCAGTGGTCTCCTCTTTTACACTCTCACCTCAAAATAAAGCGGTTCTGCGGCAAGCTGGGTACCGGCCTGTACGGTTCCCTCCTGCAGCCTCTTTTGCTGGGTGCAGCCCCTGTCTGAGGAGGTGCTGCCACGCCCACGAAAGCCGGTCTGGAGCTCGTTCTAGAGGAGAGACAAGCCTCAGACCAAAGTTCCATATCCCACACATCCTCCAGCTACATCTTACGGATCCCACAAGAAGACATATCACCCAAAACAATCAGTGCAATTAATTACGCAAACACTTATTTGGTTATTTTGAGAAGCGTCCATGGGAAAGGTTGAGTGTAGAGCACCTGCACGTAGCTCCTCTGAGAAGATGCTGCTCCTGTTTGATAAAGGAAGGAGCTTCTCTCACCCCAGGACCTCTGAGTGGCCTGGGAGGCAACATTGACCCAACTTGCGGCTGAAACCACAAAAGTTACAGCTGAGAAACATGGGGCCTGTGCTTAGGAGAGTGTCCTCTCTAAAAGCGCATAAAAGTAAAATAAATTAATAATAATAAAAAAAAAAAAACACCAACCTGTTGCTGCTCCAGATTCACCAGCCTGCACAATGGAAAAATATAGAATTACTCTGATTTAAAATAAATAACCACATATTTCCATAAAAGGTTACCGTTTACTAAATATAGAGGGATAGAATGTGTAGAAAGGACATGAAGCCTAAAACATACCCACGGCAGATGGGACTGCACTATACTAAAGGAGCCAGCCCCCAAGCCCCCAGCGGCGTCGGGACGTACCGCAGCAGTCGAGGGATCGGAGGTCCGCAAGGTGGTGCCGCCGGCCTGGTTGTGCTTGGGACTGCAGTAGCCGCTGTCGCTGTCGATGTCGGCCTCACTGGCCCCGTGCTCGCTGGACGACTCCGCCGGGTGGGAGGGCCGCCGTCGCCGCGCCCGGTTCTTCCACGCCAGCGGGCTGGCCCTCTCCATCAGGGGCTTTCCGGAAACATCCCCTGGGAAGTCTAAGGGGGATCGGGAGTGTCACCTGTGGTCGACCAGGGCTGAATTCTACAGTACGACCCAACAAAGTTCTGGTCATACCTGTCTGCTGGGCCGCATCCACCAGCACCACTGTCTTGGATCTGCCATCGGGGCCAGAGGCACTGACCTCCTTCTGGACCGCCACGCTCCGCATGGGGGGCCTCTTAGCCCTGCCCGCCTGAGGAACCAGCTGCAGGGACAGAAACGGTCAGACACCCGAGCCGTCCAGCAAGCCCCCTCCCGGGCGTGGCCCCTCCCTCACCTTGAGCGGCGCAGGGCTCCGGACGACACCCCTCCCTCTGTGGGCCAGGGTCCCAAAGGCCTGGCCTGGGCCTGGGGACCGTTCTCCAAGGTCAGCGGAGAGCGTGCCCACCATCCCAGGCTGCACGGGCCCGCCGTACGGGCCAGCGAACTGCTGGTAGAAGCCCATGACGGGGGGACAGGGGGCAGGCACGATCTGGTAATAGGCGTAGTCATTAGACACGGGAGGCTGGGGCGAGGACAAGATGGGGTAGGCCAGGTACGGCCCATTCGGGGTGGGGGCCGCCGCCTGCCACCGCAGGTCGCCATTATACACAGGGAGTTGCCTGTAAGGGAAGAGGACCAGAATGAAGACAGAGGATCCGTTAGAAGACAAGAAAATAGTCTGATCTCACATACTGTCTGACACAGAACAGTCAAGAGTAAAGAATAGGAGGCCATTTTAATGGCTATTTTCATTTTTCATACAGCTGACACCCCTCTCCCTCGAGAGATCTTCGGGACGACCCACTCACTGGCTATATGGGTGGAGAATATGCATGGCTCAGAAGATTTTTTTGGCACAGCCTGAGAGGGGATGCCTGCACGCCACTAAGCGTGGAGGACCAAGACCCTCACCCCCCCCATTTGCTAGAGAGACTGCGGCCTGAGTATTTGAACCGCGCCTCTTGCCGGAAGGATGAGGCTCGCGCTTTTTTGGAGTTTTATTCCGTTGCAGCCAGCGTTTCCTTGCATTGAGAAAACGGGAAGGAAGGAAATGAGGGGCGGGGGGGGCCTGGGAATGCAGTGCACCGTGAGGGACGCCCCCATGTGCAGGACGTCGGGACACGCTCGCACTCTCCGCGACTCCCGCCGAAACTGTGCGGCTGCTTCTAACCTTCTAACGGGAAATCTCCCTGGCCTGTTGACCTCCTCTCATATTAAAAAAAAAAAGAGGAAGCCAATTTAAAATAAAGTGATAAACTTAATAAGGCACTATAAAATCACAGTAGATGTAAGATATTACAGAGAAGAGTAAAGAGGCTTGGACACACCTCCTTCAACCAGGCCCCTCCAGACCGAGGCAAAGGACGCCGTTACTCATACCCAGGCAGAGGATGGGTACCTGTTAGGCTGGCTTTCCTGGACAAATGGGTAGCAGGTGATGAGATAGCTGGGAATGGGCGTGGCTTCGGCCCCACTGCCCGGCCCCACCGCCGCTTCCACAGGCAGGCCGATCCCCGCCAGGACGGATCCCTCGGGGCCTTTCTTCTGCGGGATGAAGGGCTCCACCTCTGCAGAGAGCTTCACATCCTGCACGAAAGAAGGAGGTCAGCCACGATTCGGAGATTCACACACCCGCACCGAAAAACGACCTACTAATCTCCTATTTCAGAGACTGTCATATCTACAGTCTACTGGCAATACCAGTATATGACAAGTATGCCATCTCCTAAAGCGATGGAACCAACTTCTGAAACTACAGTTGATCTTCTCTAAATTATTATGCCGGTATATCAGCATATTTCAATCACTATTCGTGCAATGACAGCGGATTTTACACCACAAGGCTTCTGACACACGTCTCTTTGTCTAGTTAAGGTGGTAAAGTTCAGGGAAATCGGACACTTATGAGAAAGTGACGGGGTAATGGTGCCATCAGCGTTCCTGGGGATCTTCCTCATTCTCACCTTTATACCTGCAGCATTGCTTTGGGTGCAAATCACAAATGCCAGGTGGCTGGATTGTTGCCTCTTATGAGAACGGTTTTCATTCTCTGCATTACTTACGACAGTGAAAGACACCCGTCATGGAAACATCAGATAAACAAAGTACTTCCTCACCCTCGCTCTACCAGCACAGTCAGCAGGGTGTGAGGTACGGCAGAGGCTGCTTGCTGAGAATTTACACAGAATGACTTAGACCCACCAACCTCACCCACACTGGAGTGGTGTACTGCATTTCAGTGACATCATTCAAGAAGGTGCAGTAATAAAACTGAATGACCCATCCTGGCAAGAATTTTAGTTACTGTACCAGCATAAGTCATCACTCTGGGCCAAATCAAGTTAACTAAAGAGCGAAAGCCTGTCAAAGTTATTCTATTCAACTGTTAATTAAATGCAAAACAGTATTTTCCGCACCAAAACCCAACATGTGGTGAGATAAAACCATGGCTTGTGGAAGGGAGAGGTAATATTTGTACAAACTTAAACCGGGTATCAAGTCTGTATCTACATCCAGGGGTCAGTTACTGTTTTTACGCAGAAGCTGGCACAAATTCATGACAGTGCTGACCACACTTACAGGGTGGTTTCAAACATGAAAAAGTGAGAGAAGCTTCTTTCCCCCAAATGAGCAAGTCACAGAAGGTAAACATTGCTTCCGGGTTCAGGTAAAAATGTCAGCCTGGATCCATGAGCATCCTCTGTCGGCTTGGAGCAGAGCTGCTCCTGACTGGTCCATCCTCCACCCCGCAGCTTCCCTGATGATCGACATGTTAGGCATTGCACTGTGCAGCACCCAAACGCCTCCGATCCACGACGGCACCTTTGCCGACGTACACAAATTCCACTTTAGACGCATGACTGACCTGACAAAGTGAGGAACCTGAGGACTGCATGGCCAGCTCTGTATATTAAAGCACATCGCAACAGAAAAGATGTTCCTATACTCTGGGCACTTCATATGGTTCTTCAAGCGATTATTGACATTGATATGACATTCCAGTAGGATTAACCGATTACGCCAGTAGAACAATTTGTCGCATCTGGGGTGTTTAGCGATAAGTCATTAAAAAAAGTACTGGGGTCTAGTTATGATTATTCTCACACATATATAATATCAGAAAGACACTGACACAAAGTGGACTGCGCTTGCGGAATTGAAAGGCAAACGAGCACCGCGGGAGGATCTCTCTGAAGAAGCTTCAGCATGGTTGGACAGGATGCCATGAGGTCATGAGTCATTACTTTCCAAAGTGCTTGATGGAGATACACAAGCAGCCGATGAAACAGCCAAAAACCACTGCTTTATGACAATGGACATTAATATTTGGAAGGAATGCAATAGGCAAAGATGCCTCCAGCTCAGACAGGGATAGCGGAACAGTGAAAGTAAGCAGAGGTAAAGCTTCTCAAAGACTTCTATTATGTGCTTAACAATCACTTTGCGTGCCTTTGTCAATGGCATAGAGGACAAAAGTGGAAAACAAGCCCTGCGTTACTACTCCTTGGTGACCATCCCTGCTGCTCATAGCCAAAGACAAACAAACAAGCCAAGTAAACTGAATGCATAAGCTGTATAACTGCCAGTGAGCACAGAGACAGCCAGCAATTGTCCCCACATCCTGCTGACTGTTGATAGAGCATTCAACGGACAGGAAGCATTTAAACCCTCCATGTTTCAGTGCGAATAACACACGGGACAAACTGGCATCTGACAAATATCAAGTCAGGGTTTACATAAATGCCAGCTCAGACAAATCCATATGTAGTAAAGGACCTCTGGACTGGTTTGTGTTGAGAAGTTCACTCAGTGGGAAACCTCATGGCTCCAGAGTTGCAGGCTGAAATCTAACTTTCTCCATATGGAATCTGCATGTTCTCCTCATGATGATGTGAAGTTTTACCAATTTCCTCCTAAAACCCAGAAATGTGTTGTGCCAGTGAGTGTAAACGGCTATTGGTAACTTTTTTCATGAGCCTGGAGCTGAGTCAGCAATGCAGACATCTAGAAACAAACCACTGTAACATAATTCCTCACTATTTAAAATGGACATCTAACAAATGTTAGATGTTAAAATAAATTACCAGTACAGTTAACCAATATATGGAACTAAGCTTTAAAAAAGCACTGTATAAACGGCCACACTATTTACAGTACAGTACAGTACACTTAATGCATTGTGAATGCTTTGAGTGCCAAGGTGTACCCTGGCCAAAGGCTGGACAACCACAGCTACAAAAATGCCTGTTATTTTGATCTCGATTCTGTCGACATTAGACTATTGTCTTAGGCCCCGGGGGCAGAAGAAGACCAGCATGCGAGTGAAAAGAGGCAATTGTACGTCTGCCACTGAGGTCAGTCACAGATGTGTAGGGGCCCGGAGCTGTACTGACACCGGTACGGACGCACTGGGCAGCCACTCCTCATGCTTACAGCACAAGGTTCGAAGCGAACGAGCCGGCACTGTCCGTGGGATGCAGAGACAATACCGGCTCCAGCTGCAGTGCTCACACATTGAACAGACCATTTGACTGTCCTCTAAAAGAAAGACTTCAAGAGAAATAAATGGAAAAAGACTAATGCACTGAAACACCTTTTTTCCTCTTAAGAAGCACAATAAATTTGGCGTTAGGTTAAAGTTACCATTACATTTTAATGGTGCAACAGAAAGTTAATGAATTACATTACATCCTACCAATTCCAACAATTGAAGGTAGATTTCCTCCACCAGTTACACATACCAAGCGTTCTGTAAACCAGTTTTCATTATGTGGGGATTATGACAAGTTATTAAGTTTCATCAATGTGCAACTAAACATAAACTATAAAATGCCCACAATACACAAATATAACCTCCGAGGCTCGCTATTCTGCCTTTTTTTTTCTTACATATCCCCATGTGTCATTTCCAAAACTACGAGAGAGACCCCTGGAAAACAGACGTCATCCCTAAATGTTTCACACAGCTGAAGTAAAACAAAAAAAAGCACTAACCAAACGCTTCCGCCGTGGCAACTGTCGCTCCAACTGTCTAAGTAGCATCTTCCCTAATTAACCCAGTAAACAAATACCAGTATAAGCGACAGAAGCCATTAAACATTATTATATTAGGTGAAAAACAATGAAGAAACAATAAGGATCCAGAAGCCACGTTGCTTGGACCCCTAATAAGAAGCCAAATCGTTTGTCTTAGAAAATACACAGCTGGGAACTGACGTAGAAATATCTAATAAGCGAGTGCAAAGTTCCGTAGGTGGTACAGTCAATGTTTAACAAATTTTAATAGGAGTCTACAATTACGCATTTACAGCATTAAAGGCGACTTTGCATGCAATTACTGGCATTTGATTTAGGAAAAACATTGCTAAAGAAAGCAGCAATTTAACTCGCAACAGTTTAATTTTAGTCCATATATCTGACAGAATAGTGACAACAAATTTGTAGGAGGAATGCATTATATTATAATGTAAAACGATCGTGTTTGAAAATAAATTTTAAAAATCACTAGAATATACGATGTACGGCGACTTTGACAACAGGTGGCCCTTATAGAACATGTGTGTTACATTGAGAAATTCATATTTCGAATTCACGTAGACAATCGGGATGATAAAGTTAAAGCTGCATTAAATCGTCTCAAGGCTTAACGTCCAAAAGAGAGTGAAAGGTGTTTGAGAAGCATCGCAGGGGTGACAGGTGCGGTTAGGGTTAAGCTTGAGGTTAGGCTTAGAATCAGACACCACTGCAAATGAGAAGATAGCCGTTTTCTTTGAGGTTGGAAAAGGGCAATGTAAAGATCACACGTATATAACCACAGTTATCTTTTTATAACGCTCAGTGTCAGGCGAACGACTACAGGAACAACTAGTTAGCAGTACTGCTAACGTTCCGAGAAAGTTCGTTGGAAAAAAAAAAGAATATTTTATAATGACTTTCTGGTAATTCTGAGGAGTTTGCTAGTTCCTATGCTAGGTGACAAGACACCGGATTACTCTCGAATTTAACGTCAAGACGCGACCGTGTATTTTGACGGCCTAGCGAAGCAGGCAGTTTGGCGGAGCGAACACAAAACCAGCCAACACCTTTTTTTTATATAAAAAAAAAAAAAGCCCGTTTACCTTAATGTCGCTACAGTCCATGACCTCGGTGGCGCCGCGACACCGACTGACTGACAGACACACCGCGAATGTCAAGGGGACGTCGTTGTTTCAGTCATGGTCGGCGCTCCGCCGCCCGTTCGAAAACACACCCAGCTGCCCTTTTCGCCGCAGTCGCAACAACTATTCGGCTTCCTGTGCCGCTCGCGTTTCTATGGTCAAAAAAACAGAGCGTGTAAGTCGTAACGGAAGCCCCACTGGCCCAAAAAGCCGGAACCGTCCCAGCGTTTCTGAATATAGAGTTGCATTGGACTGTGATTCGTTGACCCATCATCTGGTTTTCTCAGCTCGAGCCAAAAGAGGAATCGTCGAGAAGTGGCTAAAACTAGCAGAACATAAGATAATATGGTCTACCGTGGGTTCAGTTCCTCTCGACATTACATACCAGCTGTATTTCTTCACTTTCGTCCCAAATTTAGCCAAGGTAGGTCAGGGGTGGTTCTAGGGTAAGGGGCGATCAACGGCGATGAGAAATTCTGTCCATCTCTTCCGTTCAAGAAACATTAGTTCCGTGTCTATCGCGGTTCTGAATTTGGTGATTCATGACCACAAAACCTGCACATTATATGTATAAAGAACAGAACACGCCAGAAAATGGTTGGGTGCTTTATTGCCCGCTGCCACTGCTGTAGATAACTGGAAAACGTTTAAATTCCGCTTTATTGTCATTACCACACCTTTATCCACGTAAATATATTCCGTGTTCATTTTGTATCGTATCAAGGGTATTTATGTACTCTGCAATGGACAGGCATCCCACCTAGGGTGGTATCCTGCCTTGTGCCTTACGCTACCGTTAACCATTACTGGATATGCAATTGGGAAACACGTTTTCGTTATAAAACCAAATGCACGCAACCAGAAATTCCAAATGGAAGTATCATTCATAAAAGATTGAAAAATGCAATGCTGTGCTGCAGGAACTTGGGGGACATGTACACTGCAATACTTAATTTGGCTTCAATAAAAAAAGTCATTGTCCCCTAGTATTAAACTCTTCACATGTATTTGATGTAAGGACAACTGTGTTGTCAGAGACTAAAATGGCAATACCTAACTAGGTTGCACAATGTCACCTAATTTAAAACTCATCTGGTTTGACAATTAATAAAGAACGTACTTGTCAACATATGTGAAGGGTATTAAGCAAATATAGATGATCCTCTACTTACGAACTTTCAGACATGCGAACGAAGAGGACTACGAGACCAAATTGTGTTCATCAATTTTTTTTTTTTTTAGTTCTGCCCGGCAATTCCGCCTAGTACCACTTCTGGCCACTACACCCGCTCATTTAAAATTATGTTGAGTAATGACAAACATTTCAAGTTACGAACGGCAGTTCGGAACATATCTTATTTGTAAATATAGGAGCGTCTGTACTCATATTGTGCTATTGGTATCTATAGGTACATTTCTTTCACAACTGTTAAATCATCTGTCATCAAGTGTTTGACCTGCAGAACACCCCCCCCCCCCAGACCTTGACACTGGCAGGTAAAGGTGGTAACGAACAACACCATCCTTCAATGATTTTATCACATGGTATATCCATACTTCATTGCATGCCAATACAACATCATAGCTGTAAGTTCTCTACTGGACAAATAGTCTTCCTGGCTGTTGCAGGGATCTTATCTTAAAAATGTTCAATAAAAAGCCTAAAAACCATCGGCTGAAAGTTGTCCAAGAGACTGTGCAGTAACCCAGACTGCATCTGCTTTATATTTTGCTCAACTGCAAGGTTGTCATTCATATGGATACACAGAATTAATTCTGGACTAGCTTTGCTGCGCTCAGGGGCCGTTTCTCACTCTGGCCAAAAATATCCAGTCAGCTTCTCACATGAATCATCTCTGACAGAACTTAGGAAGGTCACACTAAGAGTTAGAAACTAGCAACTTGCATTTTTCTCTCCATGAAATATACATGTAAAAACCACACCGATTTTATTTTGTAGTATGAAATCTATTTGCCAGGTAATCACAACATCAAGCATCCTGTTAAGTACAGCCACATTCTCAGGCATGAAACCCTTAGACATCTGACATTTTGCAGATAACAGCCACTAAGCTGGTTCATGCATGGAAATAAGTGCTCAGAACAGGTTTACATTTCGACCTTCAGTCATTTCGTAGCCTAAGTCAGTGTTTCCCAGTCCGGCCCTCAGGGACCTACAGTTGGTCCATATTTTTGCTCCCTCCCAGCTCCCGGTAAAAACGTGGACTGCCTTGTGGGACCCCGAGGACCGGATTGGGAAACACTGGCCTTAAGTGTTATACTAAATATTATAAATTAAAAGGACTTGATATCAAAACAACATCAATCCCAATGAGTTTTGGTTTTCTGATGAGCATTAAAGCTGTCGGTCTTGAAAAGTCATAGTCGCCAACACAAACGAGCCGATTAGAGAAATTGCTGTCAAGCTCCACTTAGCAGGACAATGGCAGCAGACAGCAAAACCGCTCTTTCCCGTGTCTGCAGTTTAGCATCGGTGCCTTGCGACTGTGACCCGTTCTTCTCAGCCACTGTCGCTCAGGCCAGTTTGCTAACAATGGCCTGGTTGAGGGAGTTAAGCTGATTCGTCCATTTGTCTAACGCTGAATATCGTGCACCTCCCCTTTTCTGGTGATCCAATTCCAGTAGCTGGTTGACTTGGTCGATGCGTCCATGGATCGTGCTACAACAGAACATAACACATGTTTTAAAAGATTTTAAAAAGGCAGAACTTGCTATAAAAGTGATAGGAGCAGAATCACTGTCCCACATTTTTTTAATTCATCCTAAGAAGAAACATACAACTGAAGAGCTAAATCCTAAAAAGATGAAGAGACTATTCGCTCGATCATGATGTCAAACAAAGATGCACACAGGTTCTGGCTCAATAGACAGAGGCGGGGAACTTACTTGTCCAATATACACTGAACAAGCAAACTTTCTACATCTGCAACATCAATGTTCAGCTCCTAGGTTAAAAGACGAACCATGAGAAGGGGGAAAAAAACAATGTATCATACAAGCAAACAAAGCTGAAAACTTAGTTAACTTACCTTTGAAATAAAAGGGATGTGTATTCTTGTGTAAGGCTTTATTAATTTTATTAGCACTTGTGTTCTGATGTTGCGCAAGAGCTCTGAAAGACAGGCATCATTTAAAAATGTATGACAAATTCCAACATCAAACCCCAGCCTCCCCAATTCCAGACATCAACAGAAATGCACAAATAAAACGTGAAAGACTGCGCAAACTTACCCTCGATGTGCTCTCTTATAAAGGGATCCTCCATTATATTACTGTGATTCGTTTTCAATATTTTCTCAAACTCTGTGATGTCATTATTCTGATAGGCACTTGTGGAAGGAAAAACAAAATCTTTTCAAAACACAAAATACTGCCATTTTGAAAAATTAAAACATATATATTCTAAAGACTAAATTGTAACCTACTTTTTTATTGCAGTAAAACAAATGTGTGAAATGCATGAAAGGAAAATAATTGCAAGATTTCAGATGGAAAAACAGAGTGAAAAAAAAATGCTTCTGCATTTGATATCAAGATTAAAATGTGTGATATACTTGTCATCTCTCCTCTTTCAAGCGATGCCATTTGACAAAAACAGAAATGCTGGCACTGGATATAAAGGTTTAGGAGCTTAGATTTCTCAGTTGGCATGACTAAGTACCAAATTATAAAGGCACACCAAAACTGAAAAAGATGTCAGATTTCAAAAGGTTAAATTGGAATTTTAAAATGCTCTTTAAAATAATATCTAATATATTGATTTTCAAAAATGTCATTCAATTAAAAAAGGATCTCTGTGATGTTTCCACCATATTCAGTTCAATCACAGAATAATATTTTAACAACGTCATATTAGGTGAATACTAAGTGGAAAAAGAAAAAAAAAAAAACACAATTCTTACCTTACTAGGTTAGTCACTGCAAGAATCTCTGGGTCATTTTTATACGGCTTAGCCTACACAGAAAATACACACAGAAGAAACAAAAAGCTTTTTTTCCAAGCTTTAACATTCCAAAATGTTGTTCCCCCCCACACTCCATAAACTAGATAATCCTGGGCGATTTAACCTATCCCTCTGCTCCACCGGGCTGTCACAGCAAACCAGGATATCTTTGCAGTGTTTTGTTTTGGGAATTGAGGAGTATGTAATGGAACAGAATGGCACTGGATGGAGTTTAGAAAAAAAAGAAATGATGTTGTATTAGGGTGCACAAAAATGAGATCAAATCCAGACAGAGCCGTAAAACATCTCTGATAGGATACAAATTGTGAGGATGACCAATAACAAGCCTTAACAAGTGTGGGGGGCACAGATCAAGATTAATGTAGGGAGGGGGACCCATACCTCCTGTGAGTCAAACGGGTTAATTCCTGACTTCATCAGCATGTTGGCTAAAACCAAATATTTCAGACAGGTGGTTCTCCTGGGACTCCCTGATTCATCGTAGTTCTTGAAAGCTTCAAAGAAGTCTGTGTGAGCCTTTTCAAACTCCCCCTCTCGCAGGTGCATTTTACCCCCACATTCTAGGGAGAGCAGGAAAAATATATATATATCAGTGGTATGTTAACGTCAACCTGTGTGATGCTGAAAGCAACAGCAATAAGCATGGAAGGAAAAAATATTCATTGGAATCATCTGTCATGTAAGAAGATACCAGATACTGTGACAGCACAAACCATCAGTCTCTCCCTCGTTTAGATGAACACAGTGGCTCCACCTGCTGGTTTGAGGTGGAATTTATGCAGAAAAACTATGAGACAGAAACGTCTCACGGAGCTAAACTAGCAGGTCATGTTCATGAGGAAATATGCCAGTAACCAAACCGTGTCCTATCATACCCCTGACTGACAATGCATAACTGACACCCAGAGGTTATCTTCATGTGATCTTCATAGTACAAAGCTGCAGTTTCTCCAGGGCACCTAGTTAATAACATCCAAAGAATTCTGACAAAGTGGAAGAATAAACTGACCGATAATACACACACTAAGACCCAAAAGAGATGGGCTATTCATGTGTAACCTGGACAACAGCCATGCTTGTATAACTTAAGCAAGATTTTACAACACGTCTTACATAAATGTTAAAACATTACATGTACAATATCAAAGTAAATGACAGCAGCTGTAATGTTTCAGCATGACTTGCATGAGCAATGTAAGGTACAGGGCTTTATGCAGACCATACCTCTGATGACGCCCATAATAAGGGGATGAGGGATTGCAGATTTGATGTGTAAGGACTGTTCATAGAGGGCTTTCAGCTTTTTGTTGTTCTTCTGTGCCGTGTACATTTGAATTTCGAGAGCATAAATTTCCAGAAGCTGTGTTCCTTTCTTCAGGTCATCTTCCCCATCGTCAGTCTAAACCACAGTATGGTTCAGTACATTCAATGCAATGCAACAGACCACAGAATAATAGTCATCCCTGGGTATCTGCAGGGGATCGGTTCCAGGACCTCCTACAGATGTCAAAATCCGCAGATGCCCAGGTCCCTGATATAAAATGGTGCTGTACGTGCATATAATGGAGTTCCCCAGTTCCGGTCCTGGAGGGCCAGTCTGTGACACAGTTTGCAGGTGTCCCTGGTGGTGAGCTGAATATAGAGCAGGGAAACCTGCAATCTGTGTCACAGACTAGCCCTCCAGGACCAGAACTGGGGAACTCTGGCATATAACCTATTAAACCTACACACATCCTCCCATACAGAGACTGAAATCTCTAGATAACTTATAATACCTAATGCAATGTAAACGCTATGTAGATAATTGTTATACTGTAATGTTTAGAGAATGAAAAGGGGGAAAAAAAGTTTATGTTCATTGCAGAAACAGGCCACAGCAGGGGTGCACTGCTTGGCACATGGCAAATTCAAGTTTTGCTTTTTGGAACTTCTGGAATTTTTTTCCCCCCTAATTTGGTTATCTGAATCGCCGGATGAGGAACCTGTGGATTCGGAGGGCCCACTGTACATCAAAAAGATAAGTAGGGGAGGGTCAAAGGGTACACTGTGGGCTCGGAAGCCAAACGTTGTGGGTTCAAATCCCTGCAGGAGCCATGCTGTAATACTCTACCTGACATGACTGGTGTAGCTGTCGGAGGATCTTCTGAAGTTTTCCGTACTCCTCTCTCTCCAGGTACAGTTTTCCAAGCTAAAACAGATGGGCGGAAGAAAAAAGGCGAGTTAATAAAACCGTTTTGAAGCAATTCTTTAAAGATAACAATGTTTATTTTCAAAACGGGAGTGTACCTTTGTGTTTGTTTTGAACCACAGTCTGTCGTTTTTGGCATCCTTTAATGCATCCAGAGTGGTTTCGTAAAACTCTTGCAATAAATCCATCTGTGAATAAACCATGCTTGTTATAGTGCTATTACTTCACAACCCACTGGCCGGGTTACAGTAAGGATCAGTACCTGTGTCTGGACTGGAAAGCCCATGGTTACCAGAGTAATCGTATCACTGGTGGACCCTTAGGGAAAGCCAATAACCTTAACCGGGGACACTGGCTGCCCAGATTCCTGACCCCAAGCTTTCCTCACTTTCACATCACCTTGAATAAAAACAGCTGCTAAGTAAAACTCAACTGTATTCTACAGTTATTAAAAAGAACAAAGCATCTTATGCAATGATTTGAAAAGGCGGAAGCTGAACGCCACTAGCGGGACTTTCTCTGCTACACACCGTAAGACGTGACCGATAGGTCACACATGAAAGCTTGTATTGCTCCTCAACGTTGTTAATTCACAATTTTGGCTTCTTTCCAAGTCCTCTAAGATGCTTCTTATTACCCACAATTGCAAACATGGTTTGTTGGAAAATCCATATTATCAGACCGAAATAACTAAAACGGTCCACGCATATTCAGAAAACAATAATGAAAAGAGGAGGTGAAAACCTCAATAACCAGCAGGATTTTGGCAGATTTACAAGTCAATCTATAGCATTCACTTGCAGTCCATACCTGCTTAGATGTGGAAATATAATCCAGAATGGAATTAATGGATTTCTCCGAGTAATTCCGGGTGACAGCACTCCGAATATAAGTGAGCAGCTGCTTGTATCGATTCATCATTTCAGGAAAGTTGGTCTGGGGAGGAGAGGCAATCAAACTTCAGAAAGGTAAACAATAATCATACTGCACAGAAGAACTTCAGAGACGGGGAATGAAGTACTGCCACTGGGATTTCTGTGCACTTACCAGTTTGAAGTTAATTTTAATCATCTGTTTAAGTGCTTTAAATCCCCATTCTCCCTTCTCTCCCTCAAGCTCCAACACCTATAACACAGAGAAACATCACTCCATTGATATAATCTTGAGATAAGATAAGATAACACATGACTTTATTGATCCCACACTGGGAAAATTTACTTGCTGCAACAGCCAGTAAATGAAAAGCAATAGAAAAGAAACAGAACGAACAACAAAAAAAAAAATACTGTAACAAATACATTAAATAATAAAATGAGTGCACACAATTACACATATTGTACAGACCCAAAATACACATATATAGATTGCACCGAGTGATGTAAATATAGTTGTATTGCACAATACACAGAATAGTGATATAATTTATGAACTTTAGATGACTGAGGTATTATAAAATCTGATGTCGGATGGAAGCGTTCCTTCCTGCGTGTTGGATGCAGTAGTCTATTACTGAAGGAGCTTCATAATGACTTGACAGTGGAAGTGACTTTTGCAGTTTAAAAATTGCACAGAATAATTACAGCTAGACAGATAAGAGTTTGAGAGGGTTCAGGTGTCACCTTCTGGAAGCTGCTAAGTGCTGCTTTGGGGTCATCTTCTTTCAAAGCTTTGGAGTTGTAGTACTGGTTCTCCAAGTCGACATTTGGCTCAGAATTGCTGTCTTCCGAGTATTCCTACAAGAAAAGAAGAAAAAGGAAAAAAAGAGATGGAAATTAAAAATAACCCAAAACATCACATTATCTGAAAGCAAATATTTATGAGGCCCCAAGTCAAATACTGATTTATATGATTTTTTTTGTACTGCATCAGAGACAGCAAACACCCAAAGTATCACGCGCTTGTCCCTCTGCCATCTGGGAAGAGATTCCACACTTTACAGCTCCCAGAACTGTTAATGTACTCACTCTTATGCATACTTTGTCTGGTCAATAGCCATGTCTTGCTAACACAGCGAAAAAAATCTTGCAAAATTGTCCATGTATCAAATCTGCAATATCTGTATGGATACACTGCTTTGTAAACTTCCTACATAAAATTACCATTTCTTTTTCTGGTACTGTCTGCATACATATCTTACTTCAGTTACCATTCACATTTTGTATCTCTCATAAGTTATTATAGATACTACATATATCCTGTACTCACCCTTGTTACGCCTGGTTTATCGTATTGCAGTTGTTGTTATTGTTACAGTTTATTTTTTGTTAAGCACTGAGCGTAGCAAAATTTTTCTTGTTACACTGTTAAGCATAATGACAATACAGTTAATTCATTCATCCACAAGCTCCAAGGTGGGTAGAGGTTAATGCGTAAATAAGAACGGGCGCTTTCGTTTTCATATGGATAAAATGTATAACAGATCAAACTTTCTAACTTCACTGACATTAAGCATTCCAGGTTTGGAGCATAGTCGGGCTGAGATAACGTCATACTGCACTTTAAATTTGTAAATATAAACTACGGCGCATTCCGGGCAGAGATCATAACCCACATAAATGGGTGGCCGTGCAGCTCACTGGTTGGCAATCAACGCCTAAGCCCGTAAATCAGGGCTACCGGCTCTCACGCAAGAAATCTTACGGCAAACCTGTGTTATTCCATTACAAGCCAACGTTAACGGAATCAAAAGAGTTGGGGTAGTTTTCAAACAATACAGACTATTTACAAGGTGGTAAAACGCTTTGCGTGGGCATATGTGCGCAGACTTGTGTCGAATTGGAAATCATCTCACTCCAACCAGCTGACCGGAGCTGGCAGCCCTGGTAAAGTGACAGGTTCGAATCCCGTGGTCCGCAGAGATATTATATTACGGCTGGTCACCGGGACGCGGCTTATCCTCACCCCAGGCTTTCCTAGCTTAGTTCCGGATAAAAGTACCCGGTAAATAAATGTAAATACCTAATCAGAGAGCTGATCCGTTTAGCCCCCTTTCAGCGACTTGTGGACTCACAAAAGCCACATAAACAGATACATTAGGAAACAGAGAAAATGTAACGCTCTTCAAAAGTAAGCAATATGTAAAACCTCTAAACAAATCTGCAAATTAAATGCTACAGAAAGCAGCACCACGGCAAAGGCCCCTCCGGTTAGCAACCCGCATTTAGCGTTTGCTAACTAACTGGTAAATTTCACTAAGAAACACTTATTTGTTCGTCAAACACCTCGTGTAAATGTTTTCTTATCATGGTCAAATACAACAGTTACTCACTGACCCAAAAGCATGGCAACTTAGGGACGTTTACCCTGGATGTTTAATTTCACTGAAGTGTCAGTGAACTGCGGTTTGCAAAAAACATTCATGACAATTAAACTGCAAAAGTGTACCCTCTGAAAAAGCGAACCCATTAAAGAACGGTGAGGAAAAAACATGAAAAAATGTCACGTTAGTCATTCCTTACCAGATCATAATCCTCCTCATCGTCGCACATAAAATCATCCTCCATGTCAGACATCTTGCTCCGGCACTTCCCAGAATCCTCTGCGATAAGCAAACTATTTTTATCCAGCCATTTATCCATCAGTCCATCCATCCAGCTTCCAAACTCGTCTTAGGTTGCATCATAACAATAAACAATTATTATTATTATTATTATTATTATTATTATAAGTCGCAAACATCGGTGCCAATTATGTGGGACATGGCCATTAACGCCGATATATCCAAATAAGCGAACCGGCCTGAGGGACCATGACAAGAAAGGGAAAAACATCCCTATAATAATAAAGCAGGTGGCTAAACGGTTAAAAGTCTGCGTTGGAATATCATCTAATGTACTAATTTATTTATATTGGATGGATGGCTAAATATCAAGAATGACGAATTTGCAGTGCGTGTATTTTTTGAATCCTTGTTTTTGTGACATTTGTTTACGCGGCACTGTTTGGTCTGTGGGGGACGGCATTTCTTTTTTTTATGCATGCAAATTCATACATTTCATTATATCTAACAGGCCATCATACTTCTGTTTTTACAAAAATGAAGCTATCTATTGATTTAGTTAATTTAGTTTCCATTTAAAAGTGATGCACACTTCAGGTGACTATCTTTCTCCGCAAGCAAAGCTCCTGAAACATGACTGGGAACCGTTTACTCAGCAGACTCAGTAGTCATCCGCGTTAGGTCCTCTGCCTACTGAGAAATATAGTAACTACAGGATGATAGCGCTCAAAATTGACGACTACAGCCATGCGTATCTTTCTGATCTTGTTTACCTGTTCACCTGCTAAATCAAACTGAAGCACGTAGTAGAGTATTTCACTCACAAACTCCGGAAACAGTCAATGTACATAGTTGCACAATAAAGCATTTTTTCTGATATAGACAGAGGTGGAAATTTCAGGTCCAGAAAATAAACAATCCAGACCATGAGTAGTTACAACCAACAAGTTTAGCGCTAGGAGTCAAGGTTACAGGGTACTCAACAGGTTGGTTGAAACAAAAGCACAGTCTGAATTAACTGTTACTTTCTGGACCTGAAATTACCACCTCTGAATATAGGCCTATAACATCAAGTCTGTTTTCTTTAAAATTACATTTAATTTGTTCAGCGATTTATAAACGGTTCAAACGTATATGTGAACATACTATCATGTGTATCTTTTTTATATTAGAAAAGATCTTAGGATACCTTTAGGTATTTTATTTAAGCATAACTATTTTTATTTTATACATGAATTGAATTTGAAGTTCAGTGGTCATTGTTAACACACCACACAACAACAAAATGTGTCCTCTGCATTTAACCCATATGTGACTTTTGTGACATAGCAGGGGGCAGCTAATTCAGCGCTCAGGGAGCAGTGCTTGGGGGCGGTACCTTGCTCAGGGTACCTCAGTGGTGACTTGCTGGTGGGGGATTCAAACCTGCAATCTTTCAATTACAAGTGTGCTTCCCTAACCATCAAGCCTCCACTGCCCACATATCATCTGCCCACATACCACATATGTTATTGTGTTTGTTTATTCATTCATTCATTCATCCATTGCCAACTTTAGTCAGCTGGTTGGAGTGAGATTTTCAATTCAAGACCAGATTGCAGAAACATGCAAACATGTAACAGTTTTAGTACCTTATAACTAGTCTGTAGGGTTTACAAACTCCCCCCAAGCTTTTGATGTAGCTAATTTTAGGTTTATAATGGAGTAACACAGATTTGCCATAAGGTTTCTTGTGTGAACATGAGAGTCTGAAAGCGTGTTACACCAGTCATGTGAGAGTTGGCAATCCTGCATCCATCTTCTATATGGCTGATCCAATACAGGGTCACAGAGGTTTGGAGCTTCTGTTTTCATCTTCATAAACCCCTAACCATGGAAAACAATGGATTTCTGTGCATTTGACACGTTAGGTGAGAACAGGCTTTTATGTATAAACCATGATAAAGTAAGCCATATATGACCTTTCTCTTCCCTTTTTGCCACAGACATAGACGCATCTTCCCACAGATACGTATGGGCAGGTTGAGAATCCCTGAAGGACCCGTACACCATTCACACACATTCACACCTGCGGATAATTTGGCAACTCCAATTCACCTTAATTTGTTTTTGGACTGTGACAGGAACCGGAGAACCTGGAGGAAACTCCACAAAGCACGGGGTGAACATGAAAACCCCGCACATATAGAGCCAGGCCGGGAATCAAACCCTAATGTGTATGTAACCTACATGATAAAAAAGGATTACCTGTACATTTAATGTATGTGACATGGTACAGCATCTTGACCAATGAGAATGTTACTTCACCTCTGCCAAACACCGGTATGAAAGAAAAGTCAAAAGGATTGGATCTTGAAAAGCACCTGTTGTTTTGCAATCGACAATATCACTAACCGTTAGGTGGCGCTGTTACACCATTACATTACGGTTCTGTAAAACAATATCGATAAACAATCTTTACAATATTACTCAGATAATCTTTAAAGGGAAAGGCAGATCATTTGTGAAATATGTGTGCTATATGTAAAATATTTCTAGTCATATTTCTTGTAGGGCTAATTGATGCATAGTAATACCTCTGATAAATCAAGCGTATAAAATTTAATAATAGGTCTACATAGTTTGCAAGTGTTTATCGTTAAGCAACATATAAACCTTGTAACTGTTTGAACAAATTTTCCACTTGTTAATTTCAGCTTATCTGCCATTGTATAACGTATTTAAAAAGAGTGGATTTTTCCTTTACACATACGTCTATGCTCGATACCATAAAGCTGATTTTATAGCAACAGCTTTTCCCTGTCGCATTAGGAATATGAATTTAATTTCTGACAGGGTCCAGCGGGATGGTCTGGTTATATCAGTTTTACCCTGTAAGTCATTCTTTTGGAATGCAACTGGAGCATATTTTGGCACAAACTATTTCTAAGAAACTAGTACACGTTTCTTACAACGCTAAGAGCACAAATCAGATTTAACCCTGTAGGGTCTGGTTCAGCGTAGATGTATTCTTTCAGTTTCTTTGTATATGTTTTTATAGGTTTGGCTGCTATATTTTCGTTTTATTGGCATCAATTTAGACCATCATTTGATTCGATTGCTGGAAACTTTAGATTTGTGGTGAACAACTTAATTGCTAAGGAATTTGTTCTCTGACCATGCAGCTGCTTCTATTTCAAAGGAGAGGGGGGAGGGTCATTCATCCGGCTACTTAAATATGTGTATGTTTGTATGAGGTATACTTTGTAGCGTCAAATGTATGTAAGAGAAAAGGCTAAGCTAATCACAATCACTGTTTTAAACTGCTATCCGTATAATTAATTATGTTCTCAGCAGGGACCCTTTGCATCGTGAACGCTTCACGAGTCCAATAAAAACGCATATATGCGGGGTAAATTTAGGTCACTGCTTCCCCTGGACATCATGGATTTAATGATACAAATAAACCAAAGTATCCAGGAGAAGAAAAAACATTCCCGAAGGAGAACTTCCACACGCAGAGCTGGGTCTAGAGTCAAAGCCACAAATCCGGAGGTGTGAGGCAACAACACTCTGAGCCACCGTGCCGCCCGGAAGGCAGGCCTGCATAGCCTAAATAAATAAAATGAATGAAATTTGGAATCTTGTTCAGATCGTGGTGTATAACGAGAGCGTATCCTGTTTTCATAGCGTAACCGCAATGGGGCCGCTGTCATCTATCAGTGCAAAGCCAAATGGACATATTTTTTCGGTCACGTTCCCATTAACGACGCTGTTTTCATCACCAGGTTGCTCGGACCTGACCGCTCCTGCAGCGGTGCTGTTTGAAAGCTCCCTGTCAGCTCAATCCCGTCGTGTTGCAGAGCCCCCATTTATCTCCTTCCTCTGCCTGTATCGCTGAAGGCCAGCCATAAGAGCACCAACTGCGCGCATACACGCGAGCCACAGAGCCCTGTGCACGATGCGGGAACCGCTCAGCGGAAATGAGGAACAGACACAAGGAGCTGTATACCCTGGAGTAAACACTGCCGTCCATGCCACCATGCTAGTCTTTAAGTTTCATTCTGAATCTAGACCGTGTATACTTCATGTTTGTTAGTTTGGGAAATACATATCGTCATGCATTAATATTAATTCGTTTGGAATTCTAAACATTCTGCAAAGCTTTTAATAGCCACAAAACACAACAAACAGTTTTTTATGCGTTATATAAAACTGACCTATGTATTAACAATGTTGTTGCACACAGACGGTTCTTGTAAGTCATTCGGTGGTTACTGATTGATCCTGATTACGCTGTAATTTTGCTTTTCGATTCCAGTCCATCACCGCCTGTCAACACAAAGACTAGAAAAGTGGATGCGGAATGCCTGCATTTATTTTTTTGGAGAGGAGCAATAATTTCAGTTCCGTCTTTAACATTGGAGTGCTCATAAATCTGTCTAATCAGACAAACGGAACCCATCTGGAAGATAAAGCTGTATTATGACAATGTCATTAATAAATTGGAGACATGGGAAAACGACTGTTTTCTCAATGTCGGGGCATATAATCACACAGTAAAGCTATCAGCTCAGGGTAATCAGCCTGTATTTCCTTGCATTTGGAGATTGTCTCTTGCTTGTATTAGCATAACTAACCCCGATGCCTCTCTGCTCCCCCCCTAACAGGGCTCAGTGCATCTTTGAAGTCCCGATTGCTCTGCGTCAGAACTCATAAACATTACAGGGCTATCCTTTCAAGTTGTGTTGTCAGAAGTTATTTTGTGATTCATTATGAAAAACTTTGCATATTAATATTATTCACTTGTCAGAAATTTATACACATGGCTTTATCTGCCGTTTAATTTTTCTTTGCCAAAAACTGTTTTATGCGGAACCTAATGACCGTAATACAGTTAAACTAATCTTGTTTTTGACAGTTACTTAAACATTACCAGAACATTTTCGATGTTTCCAGCATGGCATTTGGCAAACGAGGTTCTGTGTGCATTTCACAGCATGTTACTTGATTTTATGTATCTCTAAATTTGTTTTTCAATTAAGTGCTCACACAAGACTGCTGACTTACCACAGCGCCGCGCCAGAAATGGCTCGGGGTCATGTGCAGAGCCGGACTGTGCTCTTACCTCAGCCCATAAATGATGCGTGACTAAACATTTCACTTTTGGCGTTCCCCAGTTCTTTTTTTCTGTTTTACAACATCAATTTTTTTTACACACAAAGTTCTGCGCTTCTCACGCGGCATGCGCGCATCGCTGCCGGCTCGCACGCAAACAAGCATGCAAACTGGCAGTCCGTGGGTAGCCTGTGCTTGTGGGGGGCTGCGCATGGTGAGGGGGGGACCACGGTGACGCTACCCAGAGCAGCTGTTACCTTGACCTGTGACTACACTGTTGTTCTCCACTCCAGATGTTTTTTTGCTGCCGCCTAATGAAGTCAGAACGGCCCCCCACCCAGGGAAAATAGGCCCGCACCTCTTAGCCCAAGCCCATCACAGCATTCAGATACAGGGCTTACATTTTGCCTTCCAACCCCCCAACCCAGGAGGTGTGATGTATCACCAATACCCACCCAACCTCCTTACCAGGCTTTGCATGTCACCGATGTCCTGAAAACAGAGTGCAGTAGATGACTGATGGCAGGGGGCCGGCTAACAGGGGAAAAGGCGAGGTGCAAGTTCCACAGTGGGAGGGGGGTCCGTAGCTCCAGGAGGATGTGGGCCACAACACATTGGGAGAAGACAAACCGGTGATCGGTGATGTGAAAGGCGTAGACACATGACAAGTCATGTCAAGGAGCTACTGCTGACTTGGTCAAATGAGAGGCCCATCGGTAAGAACTTTGTGACAAAGGCTGCACCTGCATTCAAACCAACTGGTACTTTTAGTCACTTCAATTCAAAGCCCCATTTCTACCGTTATGAGTTTTACAAACATTAAAATCCCGAATGGGAGTGTTTTGTGCCACAGTGACTGCTTAAAAACCCTGCAATTACCATTCTTATATTTATATTTTCTCTGCTAAATTTTGTTTTATATGCCATAAGAATTAAATAGTAATAGTAAACTTCATTTAATTGACCCCCCTCAATAAACACCTCACTAAGGTTAATAATAGTTTTGCTGTGGGATTTCTCAGCCAACATAAAATTCTCCTGCTGCATAATGTCATATCCAGCATAATATCCAGTTTACTTACAGTAAAATATCTAAAATAACAACAGTATATTTCAGGCTAAAATTTCTATTACATGACAATTTTTCAGTTATGTGCTGTGAGGGCAAACGGCTGGATAACTGTGAATTTCAATGGACAAACTTCCTTTTATATGAAATCACAATGCAGCATCGGATGTATGATTTAAAAGGATGCCCCAGCTACTTGGCACTCGTGCCACAGAGGACGACAGGCATTAGTGCAGCAGGTGCCCTTTGTGAAGGGCCATGCACCGTCACTCTGACATCAGCTGGGTTCACCCTCCTTGCAGAATTGGATCATGGTTAGTCCTCTCCTTTGATTTAAACACCCAAGCTGCTGCCCCGAAGGCCTGTCAGTGTAAAAGAGGCAGACATCAGATATTTGACGCTTGCCAGTCTTCAGATTTTCTTCATCACCTCGTTCTGTCGGCCCCATGGCACCTAGAGCATAACTCTAAAGCACGAAAGCAGCATCTAAGACAGATGCAGTGCTGTATATAAGGACAGGTGTTCTGCTGCATCTAGACCAAAGCCGCCACTATGAGTCGAATTTCTCACTGGCCACTGTGAGCTCTGATCACAATGCCTTCTGTTAACTCCAGATGTACAATTTCAGTGGTGAAGCCTGGTGGTCCTGATTTAGTGAGGTCTGGTGGTCATCCTGCTTCAGTGAGGTCTGGTGGTCCTGCTTCAGTGAGGTCTGGTGGTCATCCTGCTTCAGTGAGGTCTGGTGGTCCTGCTTCAGTGAGGTCTGGTGGTCATCCTGCTTCAGTGAGGTTTGTTTTTCACCCTCATTGGTTAAAGCCAAATAAAACTGTTTTTTTCCCGCTCCTTTTGAAACAAAGAAAAACATACAATCTTAACATACAAAGGTCACCCTACGTCACTTTTGTCCAAATCCTTTAAGCACAGACACTTCAATGTAGAAAAACATGCAGTTAGTCAGAGTATAGGCAGCTGTCAGACATATATTTTTAAGTAAAATCTTTATTTAAAAACAGTGTTCTTTAGATTTTTTTAAAACACTAAGGCAGTTTAAATTAAAATTCTAAGAAAAGAAACAATCCGAGAAACAGTCCCAAAAAAAAAAGGTTCTGGCAAATAAACGTAAATTGCAGCCACTTTTCAGCGGTTTCAGGAAGGCATGAACAGTAGGAGCCAACCAAAAACAATAACAGCAATCAGATGTTTCTGGAACTGTGCTCAATTAAATTCGGCGGACAAACAGTAGTAATGTCAGATTAACCTGAGGATGCTGTGGCCAATAATTCTGCATAAACACTTAAGTGTGGAGTTGATGTCAGGCTGTCTGTATACACTGCTTCAGTCATGGTGTCTCACAGGCTTTGCTTATTCTACTCTCCTGTTTAATTCCTGCTGCAATACAATCACCGAAACGGATATTAGAAAATGAGCCTGTGGCTATTTGTATGCAACTATATACATCACAGATCAAGCTCAGGCAGAATGACATTATTAGTAACATTACAATTAGCAATGATTTGATTGGGAAGATTATAAATAGTTTATATACATAATACATATAATGATCCGAGTAATCAATAAATGAATAACAATGAAGATACGGGCGTTTTCCTTCGTTTAGAAATGCAACTGACAATTTGTGTTTCAGCGTTAAAGGTCAGTATTACTCCTCCCAATCATGCATGCGAGCTGTCTGAAGACAGGCTCTGAGACTAAAACCCCCGGTCGACCTAGGGTTGCATAATATTGGAAATATTGGGATATTTGAAATTTTTTGCAATAAATATTGCAATATTTATTTTTATTTTTTTTTAAAAGTTGAAAATATACCCAAAATAAAACGTATAATCCATCCTAATAATGCAGCTCTCCCAGTAGTTTGTCAAATCAGCAGGAGGTGCTTTGGGTTGCTCCGACAGACACAGGGCAGTGCTGACAAGGCACTCAATTTGCTACATATCACGAGTGCTCAGTGGGCCAAGCCACCATGCCCGTAATCAGAAGGTGGCCTGTTCAGGCCAGGCCGCAGCATGTCTGCATGGGCCCTCAAAGCCCAGCACCCTGGGGACCGCCTCTTGCCGCCAGCTTGCTTTCACCTAAAGAGAGCAAGATGAGGGAGGTGTAAAGAGAATTTCCCCACAAGGATCAATAAAGTATTAATTATTATCATTAGAATCCAAAACATTTCCATATAGGGGAAGACGAGTTTCCTGTGGTGACCATATCTTGTTCACATCTCTCCACTTCATTCATTTTCATTGCATTTCTCACAAGCACACCAGACTGTCTATGAGTCTGACAGCAAGGACGAAAATAACTGTGATTGGATTGGAGAGCGTTGGAAGAGCTCATGCAAATGCAGCGGTAACAAACTTCACACTGATTTTTGTAACATGTACACGTACTACATAATCCTGAAAATGAAAAATCATTGAAATTGCTATCATGTTTTGTTAAGTAGGACAGAGTAAACACCTACTGATGTTCTCACCCCAGATGACTACTGCGGTCCTTGCAATGTGACAGATGCATGTGCATTGCATGCAATGTCAATATTGACATCACGTATCGTGCGAGCCCAGCCCATCCTCCAACATCTGCATGAAGCTTTCGTCAGGACCAGAGCATACAGTACACACCCACCACGCAAGGAATGTCACAGCTCCACTACAGCTAACAGCGCAGCTAATGATCAGACTGAGAGCAATTGTTGATTTCTGTAGTATCGTTCACCTCCAAGGGGTTGAATCCCTAACGGGCAGCGTAGGGTTTAAACATGCCAAGAAGATGCCCATCAGCAGTTCTCGTACCGCACCACATCACACAGAGCAAGAATGTGACGTCGCCAGCCTGTCATCCTTATTTTTCATTACCTTTAATCTGGTATTTTCAATCAGTTTGTTTATCCCAGTTTTTTATAGTCTACCACCAAACCCTAGTTAATGAACTTCCCAGAAAACCACATACTTAAATGTAGTTTATCAAGAGACGTTTAATATGAAGAATTTTGGAGTGAAACATTCAGACCAGCCTCAAGTGACTATTGAAACAGCCACAGACCTTGAGGGATCTGTCTAGCTGATCAGGGAATCCCTCCTTCACCTCATCTGCAACTTTTACCTCGTTAAGTCGTCCAGATGGGGGCTCCACAACATGCTGGAACATGGAAGTGAACCCTCCAGCCGAGACCTAGGCAGGGTCCATCCATCCATCCATCCATCCATCCATCCATCCATCCATCTTCTAATAACTTATCAAGGATTCAAGGATTGTTACATGCAAGGTATA